>BMAO01023929.1:212007-400357 GCA_019973975.1 Trichonephila clavata | reverse complement strand
CAATATCCTCATTAACGGTAATACTAATGAATAATAAGACAGATCCATAATAAACCCAAGGTAGAACACATATTAAGCAATTCAATATTATTACATTCCATGTGTGGATCCTTTTAACATACATATCCATTCAAAATTAATTTCAGTATTAGTAAGAACATTATTTACCGACAATTACTAATCATTAGCAAATACACATGATTGACACCATTTACTAACTATTTACATTTAACAATATTCCACAACTAATAATCACGACAACCAAACATGACTATCAATCCCTAATCATCGATCGCTGATCTGCTGAGACTATCTGCATTTTTATGACTTTTACCCGATCGATGTACAATTCTAAAATTATATGGTTGCAATGCCAAAGCCCATCGCATTAATCTAGGGTTAGGACTAACGTTTTTATTTAACCATACTAAAGGGTTGTGGTCGGTCATAACTAAAAATGAATTTCCATCTAAATAATAATGTAACCTTTTAATTGCGAACACAATACTAGCACATTCCTTCTCGGTCGTACAATATCGTTTCTCAACATCTGAAAATTTTTTACTCAGATAAAGGATTGGGTGCTCCTCTCCTTGGTCATTTAATTGAGTTAACACCACCCCCATTCCATAATCAGAGGCGTCGGTTTGAACGATAAACTCCCGTTCAAAATTTGGCGAGTACAAGACGGGCTGATCAGTTAGCTTCTTTTTTAAATCTCGGAATGCATTTTCACAGTCGGTTGTCCAATTAACCTCCCCGCGTCTTGCCTTCCCCTTCAACGCGTCTGTCAACGGTGCGGCTATTACCGAGAACTGATTTATATATCTACTGTAGTACCCCGCTAAACCAAGGAACGCTCGTATATGTGTTTTTGTACGAGGGGTAGGGAACTCAAGAACAGACTGAACTTTGACCTCGGAAGGAGTGCGGAACCCCTGACCCACCACATGACCTAAGAATTTGACATTCTGTTGTGCAAACTTACATTTCGAGGGTTTTATTGTTAATTGGGATCTCCTGATTCTTTGCAGTACTATTTCCACATGTTTAAGATGTGACTCCCACGTATCCGAAAAGATAGCGATATCGTCTAGATAAGGAACAACGAAATGCTCTAGACCGTTTAGTAATCCTGCCATGAGTTTACTAAAAAATATGGGGCATTCTTTAATCCGAAACTCATTCTTAGGGTCTGTAAGTACCAAAACTAGTACAAAAAGCTGCGTATCGTTGTGCAGTTTTACTCAGAGGAATTTGCCAATATCCTTAGATAAATCTAAAATGGTAATAAATTTAGCGGAGGAGACCTGTTCTACGCGTTCTTCGATGTTGGGTAGAGGAAAGTACTCCGTTCTAATAATTCCGTTTAATTTCCGATAATCGACACAAGGTCGAGGATCCTTGCCAGGTACCTCAACTAAAATCATAGGGGACATATAATCCGATTCTCCTACCTCAATGATTCCTAATTTTAACATTCGATTAATTTCGTTTTTAAAATTTCATTTTGTCGGTGCGACATTCGGTACGGCTTCGTTCTAATTGGCTTATCATTAATCAACTGGATCTCGTGTACAACCAGATTAGTTAAACCGGGATCATTTGAGAAACATTTAGAATGTTTATTTAGTAATTCGCGCAGCTGATTAACTTGTGTGTCTTGAAGACATTTGTTTAACTCGCTAGCCTGGATGACATCCTCGAAATCATAAATAATGGAATTATTTCTAAGTATGGGATTTCTAAATCCTGGTCTGCGAGAGATTGGTGTGCTTTATCGGTAATTATTAAATTAACATGTTCCGGCCTTTTATAATACGGTTTTAGCATATTTATGTGATAGATTTGAGAGGTTTCTCGTCTGCCGGGAATTTCTACCAAATAGTTCGTTTCGGAAATTTTATTTAAAACTGTCCCAGGACCTATCCACTGTACTGCTAATTTATTCGCTCGAATGTAGCCAAAACAAGTACTAAATCTCCATCCTTAAATTCGCGTTTTACTGCATTTTTATCATACCAAGTTTTCCTCTTAATTTGCATCTCTTCCATTTTATCTATAGCTACCTCCTGACACCTTTTTAATCTATTAATTAACTTAAACACATATTCAGTGACGAGATCATTTTCTTCTTCCGGTTCCATCCAATGTTCCATTACTAATGTTTCTGGAGTCCGCAAATTTTTCCCATACACCAACTCTGACGGTGTATACCCTGTACTCTCGTGAGTCACAGTTCGCAACGCTAAAAGAATAGACGGAAGATGTTTGTCCCATTCGGAGCCTGCCTCTAAACATAAGACTCGCAAGAGTCGTTTCAATGTTCGATGAAATCGCTCAATAGGGTTACTCTGAGGATGATACACAGAACTATGCCGGACAAGTATTCCGAATCTTTCAAAAAACTCGGTAGTCAGAGCACTAGTAAAGGAAGTACCCTGGTCACATTGTATTTCCCGTGGAAACCCCATACGACTAAAGATATTTAAGAGAGCATCTGTAACACTAACCGAACTGATATCAGCCACCGGAATAGCTTCAGGGAATTTTGATGACATGCATATGGCCGTGATGAGATATCGATTCCCATTAGATGTGATTGGGAGAGGCCCACATGCATCAATATTTAGCTTAGTAAAGACCTCCTGAATAACCGGGACCAATTTTAGTGGAGCTTTCTTTTTCTCATTTGGCTTCCCCCCCTCTGACACTGATCGCAAGTTTTTACGTACGCTTCTATATCCTTATAACAATTCGGCCAATAAAAATATCGGTTTAACTTGTCTTTAGTTTTCGTAACCCCCAGATGTGCAGAGGTTCCTTCATGACACAATAATTTAATTTGCTCACGGAACCTTTCTGGCACTACTATTAATCTAGCCACATTACCTAACTTATCCTCGCGTTTTTTGACGAGTAACCCGTTTTCTAGAGAATAAGCCTTATTTATTGCCTGCACCTGACTGACTGCCTGTTCGTACAATGATTTAATATCCTCGCTATTTTTTTGAGCTTCAATTAACTCATCTCGAGTAACTTTTAGCAGCTCTAACTCCGGAACATATTCCTGCATTTCAGGGATTAAAATTTGATCCTCTGCCTCCGGAGAAACAATTATAGCCTGGTCTTCCCCTTTCCTATCGCTACAGCTATTTAACTCTATTTCTCTCATAGCCGCTATGGTTTGAGACCTTGTCTGAACAGCATTGACTACCTCAACTGAAAGAAAATCATAGCCTAAATTTTCTTTTATTAATTCGGCCGTTTTGTTTCCGAGCAAATACCGACCATGTTGATTCAAATGATTACCACAAACTGCTGCTTTAGTTTGCACCATTCCGAAGTTTCCGGAAATTTCCACGACCGCCAAGGGTAAGCAAACCAATTCTGAGCTTAACGGTTGTTTAACCCAGACCTTTTCACCGGAGAAGGAAGAAGAATTAATATATTTAGCACACACCAAATCTATTGTTGCCCCCGTATCCCTAAGTATATCTATTTCTTGACCATTCACAGAGCCCTTTGTTACATATGAACCAAGAAAATCCGAGTTCCCATTTCCTTCAATATTATTGAGAGACTCCGTTGCTTTATTCCTATTTAATTTCGGGCATGCCGCCTTTATATGTCCGGGCAGGTTGCAATGGAAACATTTTTGTATCACGCGTCTTTCGAAAACTCTCCCCCTATCGCCCTCAGGAAGAGAAACCACTGGTTTAGGGGGAATTTCCCCGAACCTAGTTTTCTTCTCTCTAAACCCGGAAGTTGTCAAATTTCTCTCGTTCCTGCTGAATTTATCCGCGGTTTTTGAATTTATTTTCCTGACATCCTCGTAGTTGTCAAAGAGTTCGGCTATTTGAGTAGATGATTTGAGATTCGCCCAATCATCTAAGAAATGTTCTCTCATACTAGCATACGCGCGTTTTTTTAGTTGGTCGACAACCATTAAATCTTTAAGGTCCTCAAACGACTCGATCTCTAGGCCGATTAGCCACTCCTCTAAATAGTTAGTCATTTCAAAGGTGAAGTCTTTCCAGGTACTATCCGATTTCTTTTGGTGTTGAACAAATCTCTGGCGAAAGACTTCCGGACTTAACTTAAATCGTTTAAGTAATAGTTTTTTAATATAGTCATAATTTTCTGCTTGTTCCTCCGGTTCGCGAGCAATGAACTGCACGATATCCAAAGGTAACAACCCTAATAAATGCCCTACCCAGTCTGTTTTTTCAATTAAAGCCCTTTTAGCCTGACGTTCAAAAATCACCAAATACAAACTAATATCTGACTGATTTGGATTAAAATCTGGGATTAATTTTCTTAAATTTACATTCGAGGTTACAGAACGGGGATTTATACAGCCGGTTGATTCATCGTTTACACTATGTCCGGATTCTATTTTAAATCTTTCTAGATCAAATTTTAATTGTAATTCCTTCTCTTTCAACGCGTGCTCCGCTAATCTCAAGGTCTCTGCTCTTTCTGATTCTTCAAATCTAATTTTTTCTGCCCTTTCCCATTCCTCTTCAATTTTCCTATTTGCAATAGTAGTCTCAAACAGATTTCTTACGAATTCCTCTTCGTAACCCTCACTGTTAGTGATTGCGGTTTTGAGGTTAGGGACAGTCATGTTTGGTGTGACATCTACCCCTAATTCCTCTGCGAGTAGCAACATATCTTGCTTTTTCCCTTTTCCGAGAAAAGCCATTTTTGAACAATATCAGCACAATATATTTGTTAAAATTCACACAATATTTACTACTCTCTAGTATCACAATAGCACTGGTCCCATGCAAACACAGAAACAAACAAAGAAAAATTTTAACACTGTAATATAATCACAATTATCAAGAAACTTAAAAACACAATAAATCTTAAGCTAAAAGTTGCACACAATACTCGTATTTACAATTCTCTAGAACCACAATAACATTGTTCCCATGCAAGAAAAAACACTAAGTATCTCAAAATTTGTAGTAGAAATTTTAGCAAGCAACTAATACAACTCAAGAAATATAACAGTACTCACCCCTTTTGAAGTACTATCTGCTGGAACTTGGGAATACCGAAGATCCGGTTGACCTTTCTTGCTTTAAAGATGATTTCAGTTTTCAAAACACACACAAAAGGATTTTCTTTATTGATGGGATAGCTTATCCACTATCAAATCTCGGCCTTCTGAGTTGCTTTTCTTTTCTCTAAAGGATAGTTTTATCCTTATTTCCAAGCTTATGCGTCTTGAGTTTTTCTACGTGCAGTTTGCAGAGCTCCCGTAATAAACCAGAATCACCAAATCACCTCCTCTCACGGGTCCGGTAATCTCTATTATTTTTTTATTAATCCTTACCGCTGACACCACTTTCGTTAATGCTGTGACGTTTGATTAAATAATATATGGTAGCGTGTTTGAAATATAATTTATTTTAATTATCACAGCTATTATTTACATTAATATACTAGTTTCACTATGGGATGATTTTAAAGTCCAAAATAATTTTGTGAGGGAGGGATCTTGATGGTGTCCGTTCCAGGCGAAGTTTTCGCGCTCTTTTTCCTTCTCTGCGGTTCACCGACGTCTGCGCGTCCCCTTTCACCCCCCATCCGGTGGAGGCGAAATGTTTCCCTCGGGTCAAAGGTTGCAGGGGCTCATTAAGACACGTCCGTCGCAGTATATTAGCGACTGCAGGTGGTTTTGCACGTGTGGTCATCATTCTTCTAAACTGACCCGGCCGTGGGAAGCAAGTCCCAGATGTCTCAAGGGGGGGGGGTGCATACGTTACAATATAAAAAAATTGAGCTTTATACTTTATAGAAAGTGAGGTACTATTTTATACACCTTTACTACCTGTTACCTGCCCAAGTAACCACAATCCAAACTCCATACTCGCTGATCGTTCTTACCTGTGTTAGTGACATCCGTAGAAAAACTTTCAGCTTTTATAAAATAACGAAGGTCTGGCGGTCGTGGGCTCTTGGGCTATAAATATATAGCTCATTTGTAAATTTTTAAATCAGTTTTACAACCATCAGTATCAAAGAGCCGTCGAGTATTTATTTTTATTTTCCGTTATGTGTTTTGATTACTTTAAAATAAGATGACGAAAGTATGAAAATTTGACTTGTCTGATTACTAAAATTACATGTAGTAATTTTAGTTTACTTGAGGTGGCGGGAAGAGAAATTCGTATATATACGTCTAATTTCAAATTACAAGTTCCGACTTTCCAATCAGTGAATATGGATTTTACAAAACTATTCAAAAACTCGGATTCTGACATTGACTTTGAACGAAAAATGTGACTTTTTCTTTTTTTGAATAAAAGTTTCATTCAAAACGTCCCAAAATTTAAATGATTAAAATGGCTTGGGCATGCGGCTAACGGAAAATGTTAAAAAATCCGTTTTTCCTGAGCTACATTTTTTCCGAAATTAGCTGATCCGTATATAAGCTGACCCCTTACTTTAAAAAAGTTCCAAAAATTCTCAACTTTTACTCGGCAAAATACAATTTATTGGGGCTTCAAAACACACACAATATTTTGAAGTGTGAGAAGAACAAACAGGCTTGTATGATTAACTTGATTAAACTTGAATATTTCGGATCCTTCAAATTTGTGTCACTGATGCTGGAATATTTGTACATGCGTATTAGAAATATATATATTGCATTGGATTGTAGTTCAAGACCGGATGTTCCTTCTTTGATATGTGATTCTCCTCTTGACTTGATCTGTTTTTGTCTAACATTAGAGAAAGGCAAAATATTCATTGTGAGAATTCGTCTGACCGGTGTTTAGTGATTTTAGTACTTCAGTAGCTCCCCTTAGAACGTGCAAATTTTGGTCCAAAGATCGTTTTACATTTTTGAACCTCTGTAACTTGTATGTTTAACATTCTAGTACTTATCTTGAAGCATGTGTATGTGTGTGTGAGAGTTAAAATTTCTGCGGGATTTAGAAGTAACCGCCTCAATTTAGAGAATGTAGTAATTCATTTTCTTTTTAAACATTCTTGAAATATTTTTGATAAGTATTAGATGGAAAAAGATAAAATAAATTGTGACCTTGTAGAGAATCTATTTTTGGACATGTAGCTGGTTTTAACTATATACTATATGTGAGGAATAAATAATGAAGTGATTTCGAAAATCAATGTCCAAAAAGAAGCTATAAAATTTCGTTTAAATGGTATGTCTAGGAACAATGACGACGTAAATGTATGTGTATGGGGAGGGGTGTACTCGAACTTAGACGGACGTTGACTAATGAAAGTGGCAAACAGTAGAAACGTGCCAAATACTCATAATAACCCGCAACTACGACTGAGTAGGCAACTTGCCATATTGTATTGATTCGTGGTAGATCGATTGACAGACAAATTATTATTCAAATTCACAATATCACTTTTCATAACAAAGTAAACGTAATACGTAATGTTTGAAATATTTTTGTGTATTAAAATGATTAAAAATTCTATAGAATTTTAAATCACTGAGAATCATACAATGCTTACGAGCAAATTATATTTTTTAACTCTCAAACAGTTTCTATGAGAATTGGATTTTTTAAATTATTGTTTGAGTCTTTTAATGCATTCCTCGTGGCATTTGACTAAGAAATGGGAAATAAGTACTAAGAAATTTGAAATTTCATTCACTAAATACAATCAGCTTTACCCAGTTCTTGGAACTTTTATTCCCCCCCCCCCTTAACATTCCGAGATAAAATAATGTTGAATGCATATGTATAATATTCCAGACATTGTGGATACAAATGTGTGCTTACAAATATTTTTGGATTTAATGCGTGTAATTGCCTTGAAAGGATATGTTCTTTTCTCACTATCTTTTAGTCTTCGTTTTGTCACTTGACCGAGGTTCAAAATTACGAGGTCCGTCGCCATGTTGCTTTAAGTGCGACGTTAATATACACTCATTCAGTCTATTTGTTTCTGGATCAAGTCTTCATTTATTTTTTTTTTAAAAAAAAATATCCTCTTGTAACGTCGTGGAATTAGATTGAAGGTGTACGCTAAGCTAATTATTAAAGAATGCCTTATCACTGTGATCTAATCAAATGTTTATTTGACGACAACATTCAAAAGATCATTGGATAGAGAAAAAATATTAGTTACAAGTGTTCGTTTGATACAGCCAGCTAGCTCTATTTCATATTGGTGTCTCCATAGGGGTCTGCTCTTTGCTTCTTTTTTCAGTTGCCCGTTGGGTACCGCCTCAGGAGTCTCTCGTCGGTATGGATCCGGAGGCTCACGCCTTGTGCTTGCTTCCTATATCCGTCCCTAACGTCTCGCAGGTCAATCGTCGGAGTCGATCGGGGTCCTCCCCTTCTTCCTTCGTCCACAGGTTTCTCTTTTTCTAATCTCTCGTTGGAGTCTGTCCAGAGTCTCCCTTTGCTCCTTCCTTCGTCAGCAGGCTTCTCTCTTGGGAATCTATCGTCGGAGTCTGTTCGGAGTCCCTTCCTCCGTCCGCAGGGTTCAGTTACGGGAATCTCTCGTGGGAGTCTATCAGGAGTCTCTCCTCTCTTTCCGAAGTCCACTCTTTTAAACTCTAGGGGCAGGTTCACTCCACGCCCCTCATCAATCCCCATTGGCCGACCTCAGGGTTTTGCACCCGGCACCAACGGTCTTGCACATCATCCATTCGTGCAGAGATGACAAAAGTCCGGTCCCTCTCAAAGGTTCCCGGCGACAAAGGCCTGGCTGACATCTGGCACTTCAAACACCTCGCCGCCGCCTGGAGAGGCGCCAGCATTCAAGACGTACAATCACTGCCCATGAATGGAAAATAATGCAGCGATGCCCGGCCCATAGTGTCCGCCAGTCACACCGTCGCCGACGGTCCAGCTGTCTGATACAACACAATACCACCAAAGCCACGTGTTCCCCGGCTGTGGATACGTTTTTGAATAGAGGCGCTTTCTCCATTGTGACGACGTCACACTCTCCCTTCTCCTTTTCAACATTAAAAAATTTCCTTTATAAGTTTTCCTTTAGTGGGTCTCAAGTCATGTTGGGATCCCTGGCAATGAGAGAGCCGACCAAAAAGCCATGCATGAAGCCGAGTCGTTTCAACCGTAAGTCCTCTTGACTCTCAGAAGATCAAAGAGCATTATCTCGACATTGATTGACAAATATATTACCATGACCCCAAAAAAACAAGAGCCTTGGGAAGCCATGGGAAACTCTGGCTACTGTGGGTCCAATCCCGAGGCACCTGGGGAGAGCCGAGGCTGTTGCCCGCGTTCGCCTAACCACCGGACATGACTTTTTGGGAGTATACCTCCATAGGTTGAAAGGATATCCGAGTCCTGCTTCCGACAGGGAAGCTCAAACTCATGGGACTATATGATTTGCTTGGGTTCAGCTTTACCTTAGCCTTTTGCTACATTTAGAGATAATAAGAAATTAAAATTTTAAAAATTAACTTGATCGAAAATAAAATTACACTGAGGTAGAGGTGAAAAAATATTAAATTTAAGTTAAAAAATTAATAGGCGTGAGAAAATGTGTGTTAGTGTCAATTAGAAAACCTGTGTCAGCCGCGAACTGGCCCAGGCTAGTCGTGTGTTCAGAGCGGCCGATTACGCTTCAATTTGAGGGGGAAGATCAACGAATGACGCAGAGAACCTGCACCGTCAGAATCCCCCCTCGGTCTGGTTCTGCGATGGTATAGTAGACTTTGGTTGGAGGCGTGGCTTCTGATGTGGAGGACCAATGGGGAGAGAGGTTACTTCTTCTGTGGAATTAAGCATTCTGATTGGAGGTTGGAAGTGAGCTTTAGGATGGACTGCTCGAAAATGGAGTTGAAAATAAATTTAAGACTAAGGATAATAAAAAGTTTAATTCAGCAAAATGAAAAGAATATGGTTTAAAATGATTAAAAAGAGTTAATAAAAAACTAATCTAAACTTTATGTATTAGGGCTTCTGCTAGAAGGCAGGTTTTTCTTCGTCGGAATTTGCATTTTTAAATTTAGAGATAAGGTGGAGAAGTTTGGGGTTTCTTTTGACTAAATCAAAAGTGATATTAAATAATTCAAGAACTTGTACTAAATCAGAGACATTATTCTCTTGATCAGTGAATCCATGAGGGCTATCTTTTTGTTCCTTGTTACTATTAGGGGTTTGATTTGAGGTTTCTCCACTAACATTATTAGCGAAGGGCTGGCTGGCGTGGTTGGTTTGTCGCTGACCTTCTGCACCTAAGGTTGCGGATTCGACCCCGGCCCAAGTTGGTGGATCTTCATGATGCAAAAAATTGACGGCTGCCATGTCGTATGATTATACGGCATGTAAAAGGTCCCTAGAATGTCTGTTTGTCTTAGGTGCTCTCGGCAGAATTAAATCCTAGTACAAGTTTGGATCGTCAGAGCTCAAGTGCCTCCCTCTAGGGAAGACACTGGCCATCAAAATTACTTGCGGTAATTGGTATCGCCTATAAGGTGCCGCGCTAAAAATAATACCAGCTCCTGGGGAATGTACTAGGTCTGCAAAGGTTACAAATACCAATGCGCAGCCCCATTTGAAAAAAAAATATTAGCGAAGGAAATTCCCTCTTTAACAATATTACATGAGAAATTGTTCTTTTTCGTAAGGTCAGCGATTGGGGTACCTTTCTTGCACTTCGGAAATTTGGGACATTTTGTATAACATGCCGAGTGACCGTAGTCCTGGCAATTAAAAACAAAATGGGTTTTCTTGCCTAACCTTGATTTTCCTGTCTCTCGTAGCGTGTTCTTTGCCGCATTTTAGGCATCTTTAGGCATGTGGCAGTTCGCTGCATTGTGAAAAATGTTGGGTTATTCCTCTAACGAGGTAACCCTCTACTTGTAAATAACCTAAGTGGGTTTAGTCAAAAATGCTATTATTGGAATCGTTTCTCGGAAGAATTACTTGGAAAAAGAAAAAGGGCTATCGTTCTTTTAGAGATAAGCTGAGTGCAGCTTTCTAAGATGTATCCTTTATCTTCTAAGTTTTTTTTTAATGTATTAAATTTTGGTATAAATCGGGAGACCTTTTATTACGACCTTTATCGGCTTTTCTAATTTAGGTTTAATTACGTAGTATTCGAAATCTTCCACCAAGACGTGGATGAGATTTCGATGCTCTTCTGCATCGTTCGTATAAATTTTAATGAAGTGTCTTGAACTTTTGTTTCTAAGATTCGGGAATTTTTCGTTGGGAAATTTTATAATTTGCTCCTTGAAATTAGTTTTAAATTTAAACATAATGACCTAGGCTGGGGAATGACTTATCCTCAATAGTTACTTGGCTATCGGCGGGGAGCGGTTGCTCAACATCCTGTTGAGTCCGATAAATGATTACTCGTTTCTACGAAATCCTGGGTTTTAGTGGGGAAGTCGGACCTGGCAATCTTTTTGGGGAAAATGAACTCCTCCGTGGATTTCTTGTTCTTATTTTTACGCTTTTTATTTTGCTTTTTCGATTTACTTTTATTTTCAATAAATGTATCCTTTACACTGGTATTATCATTAATTTTATTTTCTTTGATTTTCTCAGTATAGGGGATACTGTGCTCGTTGCATTCGGTTCTAGTGCAAAGGGGTGGGGCGAGAGTCCGAAGCTTACTTACCAGGTCCTCCTTTTTCTGCATCATGGCTATGGTGTTCATCTGATATAGGTCGGTGAAAGAATTCCTGGAATTGGGCAAACGAAGGCTTTTCTTTTCAAGCAGTGTTTGATGAAGGGCAGAGATACCTGTGATGGTATCTCTGAGTTTTTCGTAGGCTGCTAGCTGGTGCTGTTTTGACGGCGAAAAGTCCATGTTGATGGAAGTTTCCGAGTCTGTTTTAATCATTTTATATCTTGAAGAAATCAGAGGCAATCCCCGTAACTATAAAATATCTAAAAAGAGCTGTATGGGAGTTAAAATCACTCTCTGCGGTGCGCGTTCAATAGGAGCCGAGTAAAGACACGTTTGACCTGTTCGAAGTTTGGCTAATCTCTGAAGGGTTGAAACGAAACGAAAATTAGATGTAGCGGGTGCCAGCGAAGATTGCTTGTGACCAGAATCACGAAAGAAGGGTGACAATATAAAAATATTCTACAAATGAAGCATTCCGCATTTAGGCGGATGGAGGTAAATAGCCGGCCGGAGTAAACCTAACGGGACGTCAGTGGAGGGGGGGGGCAAGAATGGAGGAAGAAGCATGAAGAGAAAAGGCAAAACAGTCTAAAACCTGCGGATGCAGATAAGCAAAGGGATGGCGAGTAGCGGAGACAACGTTTAACACACTGACCTAGTTTCGAAAACGTGTTTGAGCATTGTTCAGTGAATATCTTAAGTTTTTATGTTATGTTAGGGCGGTATAAGAGGTAAAGACCACTTTGTCGATTTGTAAGCAAAGTGTAACTTATGTGGATATGTGAATAGTGTTTTTGCCTTATTAATTGGATTGTCATGGCTTTCTATGGACATAAAAATATTCCTAGCAATTTTAGTGATGTAATTGTCTATCAGCTCCATCTGTAAATCGTTGTTCTCTGAAGAGCTGTCTCGGATAGGTGACTTTATGTTAGCTTAAGTGGGAGAGTAGGTTGACCAATCGGGAGAATGGGTCTTTGAAACTCTTTAGGAGTACTCTTGGAAGTACGCCACCCCACTTCAAAATAAAATCCAACCCATCATGATGAGGCTTACTCCTTCCTATAATTTAATCTTACAAGATTTTTTGAACTGAACCTCCCCACTCCCACGAATACCCATACTAATGGGTATATCAAAATTCAATCTGCTTGTGAAGTTCAGCACCGCAAAATAACTACTCTTTAAAAAATGGAGTATTAAATCATTAAGACGCACACGCACACAACCTCCGGCAAATAGGCCACTTAATCTTGTAATTAACGAACTTCCAGCCTCTCCACGGATATTTAATCTCTAATCTCAAAAGGTATCAAAATTGAAAAAGTTGTTCAATTGAGGCAATTTACAACCAAAAGCCCACTCCCAATTTTTAAGATAGATGTAACCCGGGACTAAAATGTCGATGACATTTTTCAAATCCAAAGCTGCCTTTAGATGAAAATTAAACGACCCTTTTCGAAAGGATACAAGGGTCACGCAGTGATATAACTGCAATTTCTTTCAACACACCAGCCAAAATTGCAATTTGAAGACGCGCTGTCTGAAATATGGTGAAAACCACAGAACAGGACAGTACGCAATTAAAGAAAAAGTGGAAAACCCACTTTGTATAAATTATAATGTTGAAGGCCATATGGCCTCCTCAATAGAATGCCTTCTCTTTCCTAAACCTAAAAAGGGCAAGGGGAAATCCGTACTGAAAGAACATAAAGAAAGAAATGAAAAAATTCAGGCTGACGTCTCCCAAATTAAACCTGACTTGAGTTTTGCTCAAGCTGTTAATTCAACTGATGGCAGCACGTGGGGACGTTTCCTCGGCGTCCAATAAATCCACTAATAAGAATAAAGAAACCATAAATTTGGAAGCACTGAATGTACTGTTCAAAATGTGCTATTCCGTCCTCGTCTCTCTACCACTTACCAACTACTTCATGTCGTTGAGTATATTAAGGAAGGAAGCGAAGGAATCAGTGCACGGCTGCCGTTTTCCTCGACGTGCAAAAAACTTTCGATAGAGTTTGGCATGCTGGCCTACTCTTCAAATTAATTACCTATAAAATCCCACCCCCACGTATACTTTTAACTAACTCTTATATCAGTAACGGATTATTTTCTGTAAAAATCAAGCATATCTACTCCAAAGATAAACTAATTAATGCAGGCATAGCTCAAGGGTCCATTTTAGGCCCCTTGTTATTTTAACCTGTATATCAATGACATCATTAAAAGCACTAACACAATTCTCTGTATATATATGTACGCAGATAATACAACTATCATTTCACGTCGCATAAATTCCAACACTCTTGTTAATAATACGAGAAGTGATCAGAAAAAGGTTACAAGTCGAATAAAGAAATATTTATTAACAATAGACAGAACATACAAAAGGGAATTAAGTGGCATAAGTGTCTATCACATTTCGACATAGTCACCAAGTTTATTTAGGCATTTAATCAGAACGGAAAACCAACTTGTTTAACCCGTCAAGGTAGGAATCAGGCCCCTGTCCATTGAGCCAGGTTTCGGTCAGGTTCGCAGCATTATCTTTGAATATCACAACACATCAGAAACGATATGCTGCACGCTACCATAGATCAGTCCCAGCTCTGATGAGATTTCACGCAGAGTTACCCGTCGATCACTTTGAATCATTTCTTCAATTCGTGCCGTGTTGATTTCTGTCGTTGAAGAATTTGACCGGCCGCTCCCTACCATATTGTGGTTTTCGACATCCTGTCTGCCTGATTGAAAAGAGTGATAAAATTTCGCTACATGTTGTCTGCTCATTGCTTCTTCACCATAAACTTCTGCGATTTGACTGTGAATGTCAGATTCGGACACATTCTTTGCCCATAAAAGCCAAATAACGGCTTGCGTACTTCCAAATGAGACCAATTTCCTAAGCATCTTGCCATTTCAATCGTTCTGAACCGTTTGGGAACTTTCACTAGCTACCAGCAAACTCTGGGTAAACAAAATTTCTCCACAATATGTAGTTTTCAAATGCTGCGGCTTGTAACCTTTTTTTCAGATCATCCCTCGTATATGTACAGCTTCGTGCTTCAAAATTCTTGATTATTTTTCATTAAAAGAGATTCAGATCTCAGAGCAGAGTGCAAAATCCCAACTATCATGCAAGCAATTAGAACATTTGCTAATAAATTCTTCAAAAATTTAGACGATCATTAAAATCCATCTGTTCATGAAACTTCTTGTTATAATGCCTATTCCTTCATCAGAAGACCAAGAGATATCTTGGTCAACTCTGTGTGTATGTGTGTGATTTTGATTATTTTCTAATTTTTATTCTACTATTTTAATCTTTAAAACTTAAAAAAAATTATCTTTCCGAGACCTGCGGTCCAACTCTGTTGAACTGCATGCTCCTTCCGATTGGTAGACTTTGGTTTTGAGAAATGAGGTATATGGATTGCGTTAGCAATCCTCAACCCTCTATCTGGTTTTGAATGAGACTGGTGTTGAACACTTGGCTGTGTGTGGGGAGCAGGAGGCGTGGCTTCTGAGAGTACGGGCCAATGGAGAGGCTTCGACGAGAAGGCTCGTTTTCTTCTCCGATAGCCTGTTAGAAGTAAGCTTAGAGAATGACTGCACTAGTAAAAATTAAGTTTGAAAAATGGAAATAAAATAAAGAATTAATGAAATAAAATTTAAAGAATTTGGAATAAAAGTGCTATTAAAAATCGAAGAAAAAATGTATTTATCTTTATCATTGCTTCCAGAAGGAGGCAATTTTTTTCTATATCAGTTTCGGCAGTTTAAATTTTAGTGAGGAAATTTAGAAAATTGGGGTTCTTTTAATGAGGTCTGAGATAATTGAAAAAAGTTCAAGTGCTTGATTTAGGTCCGATACATTGTTATCCTTGGCAAGGAATCCTGGAAAGGTTTCGGAATTTTCATTGTTAAATTTGAGTGACGTTTTGATTTGGGATGGGGGATTTTCCTCTGGTAACATTAGCAAAGGTTAAACCTTCTCTTACGTTGTTGCTATTGAAGGAATTATTTTTATTTGTTTCGGGGGGGGGGGAGAAACCTTTCTTAATTTTAAGAAACTTTGGACTTTTAGTATGACAGGCAGCGTGACCGTAAGTTTCACAGTTGATGCAAAAATTGTTTTCTTGGCGGTTTTTTATTTCACAGTCGCAAGTCAAGTGATTTTTACCACATTTTAAACGTCTCGGTTTGAGGTGGCAATTAGCGGTGGTGTTAAAAAAGTTATTGCAGTTAAAATATTGGGTAATTCCCCTTACGGAGAAACCCTCTACTCTAACTTGCAAATTATCCAATTTTACCATACCAAAAAAGGTCTTGCTATGGTCATTCCGGAGCAGAACAACTTGGGAAAATTGGGGCTTTGGTCTTTTTAGAGACCATTTGACTGTAGCTGTCAACATGCATAGCCTAGTTCAAGATCGCTCCGAATTTCTGCGGTAGAGGTGAAAATCAGCTGACCTTTGATCACAACTTTAATCGTTTTTTAAAAATTTCGGCTTGACTATGTAGTATTCGTATTCCTTGTTATCCGCAAATGCGTAACTAAGGCTACAATATTCCTGGCAGTCGTACGTAAATTAAATTGAGTGGAAGCCAGAGCTAATACCAAGTAGAATGGAGGAAGGGGTGAAGGGGTAAGTAGAAGGCGAAAGGGGGATTGCCGAGGCAATCAATCTGGACGGAGAAAATC
The DNA here is from genome assembly GCA_019973975.1 of Trichonephila clavata. NCBI lineage: Eukaryota > Metazoa > Arthropoda > Arachnida > Araneae > Nephilidae > Trichonephila > Trichonephila clavata. The sequence continues at coordinate 384,027 of BMAO01023929.1, read as the reverse complement.
GGTGACAGTTCAATCCTACTGACCCAGTCTAGATGCACTGAAGCTGAATGTGTTGTTTGTATGGGTGTAGGAGTATTAATTGCTATGTTAAGGGCGGTTTAAGTGGGGAATCCCACTTCGTCGTAGAGTCGGCATAATTTGGTTTCGGTGTGGATAAGTGAACCATGTTTGTGCTCTGATAATGGCATTTTCATGAGTTTCAATAGATTTAAAAACATTTCTAGATATTCCATAGATTTAAAAACATTCTACATTTATTCTTAGTGATGTAATTAGATATCGGCTTCATGTGTAGGTCCTTGTGTTTCACATCATTCCTTACGTATCAATTCCTCGCAGTTTTTTGTGCTCAGATTTAACTATACCCTATTAGCCGAAGTCTTGTCTCAGTCAATCAGATCGCTCCCTCTCATTTTTAGATCTAGAAATCCTCTTTTATGGTAATTTTCTCTCTTCCGGAACTTCGGTCGCTTGCTGCACCCGGATTGGCTAGAATAGCTTCACCCACTTCCAGATTGCAAATTCACAAGTTTTTTGGAGCTCTTAAAAGATCTTTTTATTTAATTTTTATCCTTTTCTACCTGAAAAATAACATATTTTTAATATTTTTTAATTGTAATATTTTTAATTTCAAATATTTTAATTACACTGGGCAATAGTAGAACTCTTCACAGTCATCCAAAATTCACTAAAAGGAGATTAAGAGCCCGACATGGCTATGTGCTCCATACAGCATTCAACGACGGAAAAAAAAGTGATTCTGGACGCCGGAGCGATACCAGAGCTCGCTTCCCTATTGACCGGCCTACTCAGCTCCCATTGGGAGTGAGCGAGTTCGGGTAAGTTACATTGAGAATTTGGAGTGGAGTAGAAATTTAGAAATTAAAGGAAAGAATAAAATTTAACAAAGTATATTTTTCAATTCAGGCTATTGCTTATTATCGTGAGAATCTATTTTGAAAAATAATTTAATTGCTATTTTCATCAAGACTTCTTTAAGAGTTCTGAGATTGAGAGCGGTCCTGAGATCCTCATTTCTCATGAACCAATCTGCATTTGTTATAGTTTTTATAATTTTATTTTGAGCAAGATTCTAAATGTTTAATATTAGAGACACACAATCAGGAATCATTTTTCTTAGTCTGTTATTTGAGTATTTTTATAAGAGTTAATTTTAATGTTATTATGATCAATTTCTACTGTTATATGTTAATAATATTTTTTTTTTAAAAAGGAAAGTATATATTTTTTCTATGGGAGTTGTATAAGTAGAAACATTTTTTAGATTAAAATTTATGTAAATCTATTCTATTATTTGTACGTGCTGTTTAAAGGTATATGTGAGCTTGTCGGAAAAAAGGTTCTGTTCAAAGAGTTCATAATTTTAATTTTGAAAAATTTACTTCCTTAGAATGTTTTACCATGCAGTTATCAATTCTAAATGTAATAAACATAAAAAAAATAGTGCTTCAATGAAAATAAAAAATAGGGGCTTTTTATTCTGTTTTAAATTTACGATAAGATTTTGGAAAATTTCAAACATTTCGATTTTTAATTCAAATGGGTCAATTTTTAATGAATTCAAATTGTACTCTTTTTAATAAATTCGTAATGTACTTTAAAAAAAAATTATATTGAATTAAGTTTTGTTTTGGTCTGTTTCAATAAATAATAATAATAAACCAATTTTTTAATTATGTTTTTAGTTTTATTACGTCATTTCAACCATGCTAATGTGGAAGTATTTTTCATAAATAGTTCAGTCCTAATCCCGGGATTAAAAATATTGCAAACCCGAGACGACATCGTCAGAAGCCAAGCACGGGTTCGGGATAAATAATGAATAGTTTTCCTTAGAAGTTTATACTGAATCTTCTTGCTATATGGAAAGGAAAAAAGAAAATTAAAAGATAGTTCTTTCAATATTGTTATTAAAAACTAGACATTTGAACATGAAGGAAAAATCCGCTTACTTAGATATTTGCCATATTACGTGTTGGATAAGTCAGTTGGATGAAAAACAAGACTATAATTTTTTTCTCATCTTTATTAGTCATAATTAAAAGTCTGCTTTGTAATTTTTCTAAAATGACATTCAAAATATGAATTACTTTTTTTATGGTAAATTCTTAAATGTGTTATCAGGGAACTGAAAAATAATTAGGACAAGAATTCACGTGAAGATGTTAGGGGTGTGGGTAATATAAGATACTAGACACCGGTTTGATAGCCTATTTTCTTTCTGTTATTGGTACCCTTTTAGGGTGTGAGTTCCTCTTTATTCCCGTTCTCCGGAAGCTATGCATGAATTCAAACGATATCTTTTATTTTTACTTGTAGCTGCTGACATGCACAGTTCTGTTCCAATACTTTATTTGTCTTGCCTCTGTTATTTAAAATTATAGAGAGATAAGTGGGGGAGATAAAACTGTCTTATATTTCGCCGCTCTTTTTTTATCGCTCCAAAAGACTCTTTTTAAGATTTCTATTGGAATGTTGTCGTAGAAGTGACAGTTGATGACAGGTCTCTGGAACTACCAATTGTATCGAAGCTTTTCTGTGACATGACCTGATGAACACAACACAGAGAAGGTCATAAACTATAGAAACACAGGAGGAAGTGTGGAAATCAGTGAAAAGCAAAGCGCTTTGTACACAGGAAACTACCCGAGGCGCGGTCTCTACCTAATGAATAATGAGGATTCTGTTGCAATTTGGGGGGGGGGGGTGCACTTGTGGAATAACGAGTTCATCAACGAAACATTACGCGTAGTTTATTTTTCGGTGTGCATCTTTTGCTTTTAGGTGTCGTCATTTTTTTCTAACATGTGGAAATCTCTTTTTAAATTTGCAGATGAGCGGGATGCCATACAGAAGAAAACTTTCACCAAGTGGCTCAACAAACACCTCAAGAAGGTAAGTTATCTTGAATCTTGATTGTAGTGATTGATACTTTTTTTGCTGTTCCAATTGTTTCGAACTGGGTCCATGCGTGATGGAAATCTCCCATTGAAATCTTTCTCTGTGGCATGCAAAATAAGGCGGAGTTCGAAAGCGACATAATGGGTTTTAAATCATTAAATAATTCAAATGACAGTGAAACTGGTTCATTTGCCTTCCAGAACTTAGCGTATTTATTCCGATGATATCAACGCTTTTATCTCAGACTGGTTTAATGGCTCGTTTCTGGCTTTTACCCTTTTCTTTATTTTAATTTGTAACCTTTGCAAAATTAACTGTTAGTATCTTCAACATCAAACGAAGCGATATTTGTGATCGAAACTGCTGCCATTTCTTTTTCATTTCTCTACTTTTTCAATGCTTATATATTGTATTTATTTCCCAGTATTTCTATACTTTTATTGCTTATACCCAATTTATTGATCGCTGTCCAAATAATTTAAAATTTTACTGTAGTTTATTAGCTATTATTTTTCGGTACGGTGTTGTCGCAAATTATTATTTCTTTTAGGGTTTGATTTCTTAGGGTATTTCTTTAGGGTAACACTTTGATTTGCTCTGTTAATCTCCTAAGTATGACGGATAAGATATTATTGAATTTTAAAGTTTGCAAATTTTAATATCTTATGTTGACTATAAAAAAATTTTGAGTTTGTAATTATGTTTCAAATTCCACCCGTGCTTTTTTCTGTTTTTTTTTTCCATATAGTTTTAAATTTGACCTATTATTGCATTAAAAACACAGATATCGATTTTGTGTGTTAAATATATAAGTTAATTATTCTGACTCCTACCCCCTTCCCGTGTGTGTATTTTCTTATGTCAAGCAATCTACCTAGAATAAAATTACCTCTTAACCCAAACTATGTGCTTTTTAAATTTGTAATTTTTAAAATGGTGTTTCTTATATGTTTGAAAATTATAATAAAAACTGTTTCACACTCATTTATCTCATAATTCATTTTTTCATTTAATTCCTATTTTTGAAATCCGACTGACATATTTTCTCCCAAACTTATATAATTGGTTTCTCTTTATTATTTGTTATGGTGTATTTATATTTTAAATTTAAAAGGGATAGGACTTTAAAAACTAAAGCAAAATACGTGTTTTTTTGCATTTTTTTAAAGGTGAATTTATTTTCTAGAAATATTTCGTTTGTTTTCCATAAAATGCAAAAACTTTGATTAATTTTTGCTAAGAAATTTATAATACACAAGACAGCACATAGAAGATCTGCATAGAGTTGTATTTTATTTATACAATTAGTAACAAACATGATTCTCGTATTCATATTCGTACTCATTTCTATAATTATTGGTCAATGAAAATTTTCTTCTTAAGTGGTCAATACTGTAGGAATTGAATTAAATGAATATATATATATATATATATATATATATATATATTCGTTTGCTTAACTTTTAAAATTTATTATAAACATATTTGAATATATTATATATTTAGCGTTAATTTTTTTTTAATAAATCAAATTATCATTTTATTGCGAAAAAATATTAAATTTCCTTCGAATTGGCAAAGATAAATTACTACTATATGTTTATTGTTGTTTATGCAATGATTCAAGTTAGGTAACGGAAGTTGAAAATTAAAATTATAATTTTCACTCGAAATTTCGATATTTAGTTTTAAAAAAAGTAATCTTTTTTAAAATGAACATGAATTGCTTACAATGGAAGTAAATGAATATCAATCAACTTCAGCTTTCACTTCCTATTAGATCTCGAATAAAAAATGAATCATGAACATTGATTAAACGTAAAAGTCATTTGAGACGTTGTGAAATCTGAATTTTAATAACAGGCATGACACTTTTTTAAAATGAATTGCTTGTAGTCAGACGTTTTATATTTAATATCGAAAGAATTTGTACGTGGCCCACTTAACCAAACTTTTATGAAAAATATATCAAAGATTTCCTTCGATTGCCTTCTCTCTAGTGAACTGCTATACTCAATCCACGTAATGGATCTATTCCAGTACTTTTTAGTCTGGGATTTTTCCCTGAACTTGACTCTATTTCATCTCCTTTACGTTCATTAATTCTCCGCCTCATTTATCTTCTGATTATATCCTCGCTTTCTGTTCTACTTGTATTGAAATGCTTATTTCCTCTCGTATCAAACGGCATAAAAAGTAGTTAAGAGAAATGTGCGTGAGACTTAATATAACTGTGATAAGATGTTTATTTTCAATTTTTTCTTTTTTTTAATATTTGCAAATATTTTTTGAAATAAATTTGTTAATCAAAGCATTTGATCTCCATAAAAAAATACAACTCAATGAAACATTTTAAACCTTATATATTCATTCTATAACTAACTGTTACTCTACTCAATATCGCCATAATTGTTTCGCTTATGTCTGACCATTCAAAGATTTTAAAAAAAATTAATTTGTAACAGTTTTACAAAAACTTGACCTTTCTTCATTACTGCCTAAAGGTTACCGTCACGTGTGTCAACAGGTCAATAATCCTTATTTTAGATTCTTAAATTGATATACGATCGTAATGTAACATTTGATGTTTAAAAATTAAATTGATGAGTTGCAGCCAATTTTTTTAATGGCTCCTTCTTTTCTTGGTTAAAAATAATTCTATATAGAAGTATTGTTTAGAAACTGATTCCATTCTTAACCAATACTAATTGCCATACTGTCTAATGCACAGCTTACCCAATATATATATTTGAAAATATGAAAAGATCCTCTCTTAAATATTGTACCAATATTAATGGATATACAATATCTCGTGTAAGAAAATGTTATTTAAATAGTTTAGTTGAAAATTGTTTCTTAGTCGCAGTGGTTCAAGTGTTTATCCTACCTGATTATTCTCGTCCTTTCATTAGTATTGATTTCATGTTCTTGCCGCGATATTTCGTCATATCTATGAATACCGTCATTCAGGAAATGACTCCCATTGATTGCATTGGCCGTTTACGAATGTTACCAAATACAATATAAAACCAGATTGGAAGGGAACGGGGCTAAAGGAGAAAAAAAAAAGAGAAAGGACGCAGATAGCTCCGTCACAATGCAAGCATTAGATTTGTTATTTTGAAAAAGTTCCTTAGCAAATTTATTTTATAATGTAAATAATAAATTATATATTTTAGAGAGGGAAATAAATTTTTAAAAAATGATCTTTATCTCTAGATAGTTAATATGGTGGTCATTCTGTTTTCCTTCACTATCAGAATGAGTGCCATTACTTAGTAAAAAATATCCAGTGCATCCAGTTTTAAAAAATTAATATGTGAGACCATAGCGCCTTGGAAAAAACGTAGATCTGGATCAAGATGAGTTAAAGAGTATGCATATACATAATCCCCTTAATTTTAATGTAGCTCTTGATGGCACTATAAACCCATCTCATATGTATGCTTTCTTGAAGTCCATCTATGAACATTTAGTACTTTCTATAATATCGATATCTCACCAAAAAAAAATACTTGAGCACGAAAGTAAAAAAAAAAACTGTTTCCCTTCCGTTTGAATATTTTGCTGGTGATTTTTTTCCTTATGAAGATTTCTCTCATCGACCTTCGTACAATAATCATAATAGAAACTACCGACAGATTGGCTGTCTAAACCCTCTTTCCGGATCGATTGTTCGATTGCATGATGTGGTTAAAAACTATTACTCAGGGGGAATTCAAATAGCTTCTCTCCTTTTGACTTCGTTTTCACAGGACATGACCGGAATATACTCCAATATGTCCTATCTACTCTCTTGGCTGTTATGCATTATATCAAAACCTAAAGAATTTTTTCTTCAGTTGCATCTTTATTTCATTATATACTCAGATAAACTGAAAATAACTATAGTCTTAAAATGAAGAGAAAGGAGTAGTGGAAAATAACACAGTTATTCCCCATTTATAACCTACATTTCGAAACAGCTGAAAAATATATTGGAGGGTAAATGACTTTTTACCAGGATTATTCGTAAAAATTAACACAGAGCAATTACGTGGATTGATTTATTATTCCATGCTTTTATAATTGCTCTGTTATTTAGAATTTTAGGTTCTTTTAAAAATTAATGCCTGATTAATAATTTGTTTGCCTTATGTTAAAATGATCGAGCTACTAGTACTGTTAACTCATTCAAGTATTAAATCACTTTTCTGTTGAACTTTCAGGTAGACATATTTCAATGAATTAACTCGCCAGTCTGCTTAACACCATGACTCCCTTGATAAGGAATCACTCCCAGATGTTGTAAAGTATTATTTTTCATTTTATGAAATTCAGATTTCTCGGATGAGTAGCTCCATATGACTTCATCCAATTACAGAGGATCAGATCCTGTTCACAAATGACAATTTTAGAAAAGTAACAAATTTGAAAATAACAACATGACAGACATTACAATATTTTGTTCAACAATCCTTAGGAATCAGTAGCAGGGACACACAACACACACACACAAAGGAGTTAGGTAATAAAGCAGAGGAAGAGATGTACCAAAACAGATTCCAGTCACACGTTCTGGGAAAGCAACAGAGCTTATTTTGTGCAACAGAGCTCTGGAATAGGGTTCTGCAAGTAAGACATACAAAAGATTAAGAAACCATACAAAAGATTAAGAAAAAACACACAATATCTCAATAAAAACAAACATCCATAAAGGATTGGTTGATAAGACACAATTTTATTTAAATATTTTAAGTGTCAAAGGTTTTTCCCGCGTTGAACTGAAACATTGAAAATTCATATCAATTTTATTCAGGCTTAATTGGTATGATTACTGTAACTCGTGGCTCACTTTACCCACGTGTGAATCACTATGGATCTCTTCTACCGTGGATAGACTGTATTAAATTTCAGCAAAGTATTATATCTGTACATACATTATAACGTGCAGCATTATGTGTCTGAACGTTATATTTAATTCGTAAAATTTCTTTACTGTGTATTAGTTAGCACTCGCATTTCATATTTGTTCATTTTATTGAACGTAGAAATTTTATCAAACCACGTTATTTTAGAATTTCATCTCTTCTTAAATGAAGAATTTTACGTTTTTTCCCTAAAAAGAGATTTTTGTCGAAAGTTAAATTTTCGCTACGTTGGAAATAGCAATTATTTTCATTAGCCAGAAAAAAAATCATATATATGTATGACTGAAATCTTTTTTAAGTAATTTTTCTGAATGTATCAAGTTGTTCTATAATTATTGGCCGAAAATGAAACGCAAAGAAAAAAAAAACATTTAGTCACAAGGAAAGAAATGGAATTTATTCAGCAAAGTAGTCGCTTTCGGCATAAATACACTTCGCCCGACGAGTTGTGAGCAAAATAATGCCACAGAGAGGCAGAAGTCGGCGTCACATTGATCAAGGACATCACGGGCCCCCTGGTTCGGGAATCGTTTGTCCCTCCCACACCTGTCCAACTAAGGAAACGTGATAATCTATCGGAGCCAGTTCTGAAGAATAAGGTGTATGCGGCAGAAACTCATACCTCAACTCCTGGATCTTTTGCCGACTACCAATTGAGACATGGAGTCGAACACCATCATGTTAGAGCAGGGGTTGGCAACCTGTTTGTCCTTAAGGGCGCAATACTAAATTTGAAAATCACCGAGGGTGCATATTTTACAGATAATCAACAGGTATAAATAGGCATTAAAAAAAAACCAGATTTTTTATAACTTTATTTTGTTGGTGTCATACATAATGATACATATAATTCAGTGTGAAACTTGGATGTCCGTATTTTCAGCTAATTTCTTATAATTGGGGATATATTTAGAGTTCCCGATCATTAAACAATTATCTAAATGTGAGTCATTAAGCTTTGTTCGGTATTTTGATTTCAAATATTTCATATTTGAGAACAAAGACTCGCAATTGTATGTTGTTGCACAATATGAATAAATTTTTAGCGCACATTTCCTTAAAATAGGATACTTATTTTCATCGACTAAGTTCCAAAACATTTTATCATTACTATGCGCTTTTAAAATAGTATCACTTTGCAAGTTTATTATTTCTAATTCTAGGTCTTCGATATTATGAAGCTCGAAATACACTGAAACTATTTCAAGGACATCATCTTCAGTAACATTGAATGGATTTATGAAAAATCTTAGAACGGGTTTTAATGCTGCAAAATCTTCAAATCTAGAAGAAAACTCTTTTATTAGCTTATCTATAATTTCTAAATATGATGTAGCAGTAAAATTTTCATTATTCAAATTTAAACTCTCAACAGTATATTTTATATTTGGGAAATGTGATAATGATTTTTTCAATAGATGGGATTTCAACAACACTAACTTGCATTTGAATGCATTTACTGCACTAATCATGTCAGCGATATGCTGATTTTTCCCTTGTATTTTTAAATTTAATTCATTCAACTTTGCCGTTATATCTGTCAGAAATCCGAGGTCGATTAGCCAATCCTTATTTTCTAATTGCTCGTAAAATTCGCCTCTTGATGCAATAAATTCCTTTATTTGTGGCAAAAGCATGATAAACCGCTCAAGTATTTTACCTCTGCTCAGCCACCTCACTTCAGTATGTAAAAGAAGATCTGTGAACTGAACGTCCTCATCTTCTAAAAGTAATTTAAACAATCTGTGTTGCATAGCTCCCGATCTTATGGAATTAATAATTTTTGTTACTATCGTAAATACGTGTTGAAAACCGATTGTTTTTGCGCATAACATTTCCTGATGTATGAGACAATGATAAGAAATAAATTTCGGGAATAAGGAATCCTGTCTACATAAGGCAATAAATCCTTTTTTCTTACCAGTCATCGCTGGTGCCCCGTCTGTTGTAATTGACGATAACTTTTGTACAGGTAATTTTACATCTGTTATATACTTTTTAAAAGTAGAAAAGATATCTTCTCCTCTGGTGCTTCCCTTTAAAGGCAGAACTTTAAGGAATTCTTCTTTTGTTGTAAAATCAGAAAATACCATCTTCACGCAAATTGCTGATTGTGATATATTTGTCACGTCTGTCGATTCATCCATCTGTAGCGAAAAGAAAATACAATTTTCCATATCATTTGCTAATTCTGCCTCCAAATTCTCCGCAATTACTTCAATTCTTCTAGTAACAGTTCGTGTTGATAATTGCAACGTGGGTCTACGCGTGGTCTATTCGAAATACGATTACACACTAACAAAAAATACGTGCGTGCTATTAGATACGCTCAAGGTTATCAAACTGCTAATCTATGCACAATCCTAAACTCAACTGACTACTTGCTGTATATCGCCGTTTGACAAGAGTGAAAAAAAATCAATATTACTATTCAAAATAAGAGAGACATTGCAACAACCTCTCCCTTCGAAATCTAGTTTTATTCTGCCTAATAAAAAATAGTGATTACACTGATCTAAGCAATAAATTAGAAGCGGGCGCTCTGGCGCCACATAGACAAAACAAAAAGGGAAAGTTTTGCTTCAAGAGTAAGTAAATCGCTCTGGCTATCATACATTTACATTAGTCCAGCGAGGGCGCATTAAAAATCGATCGGGGACGCCGCGTTGCCTACCCCTGTGTTAGAGTATGGGACTATGTAAGAGTATGGGACCTGATTTATTGACCGGTGCTGATTGTTTGATGTGGAGTTTTCTGTGGCATTCAATTCAATTGACGGTGGTACACGTTCCTATTAATGATCTGGCCTCTCAGGAAGGATTCTTAATGGTCCAGGGTCTTGGCGGTCCACCAACCGGAGGCGAGAATTTTTTGTGTATGGAGATTTGGTTTGAGGATCTGTTTCGCAGGTTATATTCATACATCCACTGGTGCTTTGCGCTTGAGATTATGCAACAATTATTTTTCAACCACAGTCAGGATACGGTGCAAGAACGGGGCGCTCTAACCTTGTGCTATTGTATAGATTTACGGGTCTCCAGGTGCTGTAAACTTTACTCCTTCTTTAGGGTATATGGTAACCATATTTCGAGCCTTTTCACCATTTTTTATTGTTGCCAAATGTCCGGATATTGACTGTGGTCCTTACAGAGTGTTCGGATACTAGCTGTCTTACTGTTGACGTTGATCGGGCCTCGACTTTCAGCCATAAATGGTCCACATTTCACCGCCTTGGACGACTGGCTCCAGATTTATGGTCAATCTCGATATCGCCGCTACAAAACTCGTCTAACAATCTACGGACTGTCCGCTAACTTGTGCCCACAACCTATGCTTTCTTGACGTTTGTAACTGTTACAGCCAAAAATCGTTCTGTATGACGATTCACACGTCGCGTTGCTCCCTAAATGTTTCCACTGGCGATGTTTTTGGAGAATGATTACGTCAGCGATCCTCGGCCTTCTATCTAGTACTGAATGAGGCTGGTGTTGGACACTTGGCTGGGAAGCAGGAGACGTGGCTTCAGAGAGAGCGGGCCTATGAGGAGGCTTCGTCTAGAAAGTTCGTTCTGTTCTCTGATAGGCTGTTGGAAGTAGGCTGAGGGGATGACTGCAGTAGTAAAACTTTTAAGTTCAAAAATGGAAATTAAAGAATTAATGAAATAAAATTTAAAAGAAATGAAGAATTTGGGATAAAAGAGCTGTTAAGAGAGGTTTTAAGTTAAAAATCGATGAAAAAATTAATTATTTTCTACCATTGCTTCCATAAGGAGGCAAGTTTTTCTTGATCTGTTTCGGCCGTTTTAATTTTATTTAGTAAATTTAGAAGCTTGGGGTTTATTTTAATGAGATCTGAAATAATTGAAAAAAGTTCGAGAACTTGAGTTTGGTCCGATACATTGTTATCCTTGGCAAGGAATCCTCGAATGTTTTCGCAGTTTTCATTGTTACTTGGGGTGGCGTTTTGACTTTGGATGGGGTTTTTTCCGCTGGTAAGGATAAACCTTCTCTCTTACGTTGTTGAAAAGAAATTATTTTTATTTTTGTTTGCTTCGGGGAGGGGAAACTTTTCTTAATTTTAAGAAACTTGGGGCATTTAGTTTAACATGAGGCGTGACTGTATGTTTCACGGGGGGGGGGGGGGTTGATGCAAAAAGGATTTTCTTGGCGGTTTTTTATTTCACAGTCGCGAATCAAGTGATCCTTACCACAGTTTAAAAATCTCGGTTTCAGGTGGTAATTACCGATGGTGTAAAATAAGTTATTACAGTTAAAGTATTGGTCTATTCTCCTTACCCTTACGGAGAAACCCTCTACTCGTACTTGCATACAACCCAATTTCACCATATCAAAAATGGTCTTTTTATGGGCATTCCGGGGCAGATAAACTTGAAAAAATGGGAGGGGGGCTTTGGTCTTTTTAGAGATGATTTTGCTTCAGCTGTCAACTACGTAGCCTAGTTCTCTCAGGTCGCTCCGAATTTCTTCGGTAAAGGTGAAAATCGACAGGCCCTTGATCGCAACTTTATAATCGGTTTTTCTAACTTTAGCTTGACTAGGTAGTATTCGTACTCCTTGTTCTCCGCTAACGTGTGCCTATGGCTACGATATTCCTCGCAGTCATTTGTGAATAAATTAATAAAATCTTCAGAGAATTTGCAATTTAGGTTGGGGAATTTTTCAGTGAGGCTTTTAATTTGCTCTCTGTCGTTTATTTTTATTTTTAGCATGATGGGGGCCGGGGCTTATCAATAGTTTCCTCGGGGAATTTTCAGGAATCGGCTGCTCTACGTTTTGTTCTAATTCGGAGAAACTGTTGTTAGTTTCTACGGGGGTGGGGGCTTTATTTGGTAAATCCGGCCTAGCAGTCTTCTTTAAATGTTTCCAGTGCCTTGACTGGCACATATCTAGTGTGTGGACTTTTCAATTTCACATTGTAGGGTGGTTGGTAATGTATCATTACTGTACCGATCGGAGGGATCTGTAGAAGTTGCCTATATTGATTGCTGCCAATAATTATTTAACAAACTAATAAATGAGATCTCACTGAGTGAGTTTTGCCCCCCCCCCATCCCAAAAAAGATCAAATTAAAAGAGTGTAAAAAACTTCAATTTATTTCATAATCTTGAAAACTTTCTTTTTCTCCCACGTCGTTTGAAGACTAAATTTTGTTAAATAATCGAATTCTAAATATATAATGAACTGATATGTAAATGAGTTTCGTAGTGGATCCTGATCAAGCACATCTACACTCTTGAAATCTCCAAACTGGATCCTTGAAAACATTCGGTTAATTAATATGACATCATTTTTTTAAATCTTTCCATGGAAATTAACATCTATTTTAGTGTTGTCAGACTAGTTGTATGACATATATAGGAATATTAAGTACCTCTCAATATCGATTCGTAGAATATTGCCTTTGATGCTAATTTCCTCTATAGCCAATTATTTATTCTTTTTAAATTACGTATACTTATTTATTTTTGCACTAGAATCCTTTCGAGTAGAATGTCCACTCTAGTTTACAAAGTTTTATTTTCTTTACTCTTCCGTAAATGCCCTAAAACTAGAGTCGTCTAACGAAAAAGTGAAGCAATATCACTCTAAGGTAAAGATCAGATCCATTTATCTACATATGGATTCGGTTGAGATCACGACTGTTGTGATCCAATTAATACTTATTATAATATTTAAATGAAGTTTTACACAAAGTAAAACATTTTCTATTTCTTCAAGTACTTATAATATTGAAAGTTTTTTTTTTTCTTTCTCTGACTCAGAGCAAGAATCCCATTGCCAAAGTATCATAATAGTGAGAATTAATGTGGAAACTTGAAGCTTCGTGAAAAAAAAATTCCCATACCATTAATACAATAAGTGATTTATTCTAAGAAATTTCATATAATCTGGAAAGTCATTTCAAGACTTTTTGTATTAACCATTGAGCATGTCATAAAATACGGAATGAGTTTTAGTCACTACTGTTGGGGAGTTTAAATGTCCATCCAAGAGTGCTCTCAAAATTATATGACGTTGCTGGAAATCTTTTTGAACGAGTGTCATTCCGAGACAGAATTTTTATTAATTAATTTGACCTTTACTGCTTTAGAACTAATTCTAAGATTTTTGCTGATTCTCATGAAACTTTGTTAATGAAAAACAATTGAATGTAAAAGAAACTGTCTCCAGCCTGTTAAATGTTTGCGCAAATGCAGGTATTTTTTTTTTCAATAGATAATTATAAATGAAGAAGGGAACAATCCCCCCCCCCCTGTAGACATTATTAATTTTAGCGCGTTTTTCACGTAGTGTAAAAAAAGCGCTATTAGGACGCAAATTTCGTCCTCGTCTTCGTTCCATATTTTGTCGTACCTTTTTCTCAGCCAATAATTCTCCGATTGACCTCAGGTTTTCGGAATTTAGTCGCATTTGTGCCCTAGATGAGCCAAATCATATTTAAATTTAATAATTTAAAAAAATATTTAAATTTTTTAAAAAATTCCCTTTAATTTTTTTTAAAGTATAGTACTACTTTCTGTTAGTAAAAAGTTCATATATATTTGCATTATTGTAAAATACAACATGTGAAAAACGCGCTAAAATTACTTGGCCATGCCAATGATTGATATCTTGTTTATTAATATATAGAGGCAGAGCTGTAACCATCTCTGCAAAGAGTCAACCCCTACCTTAACAAATTCCATTTCTGTGTTTATTGATTCTGTATCACATTTGTGCAAGATGAATTCAATCGCAATGAACGAAATCGGGAAGATCTGTATCTGTATGTTAGCTTTAAATTTACCTTTTAGAAAATGGTATTGGCTACACCCAAAGAGGTCAAATTTATTAATAAACCATTGAAATTTTTCCTACTAAGGAAAACTCTGTTATCATAGATATTCACTATGGAGCTTTTCCCTCAACAAACTGAAAATATAGCTCAAAGATGCGAAATGGAGATATGCTCCAGAAAATCCGCATATTCTTGCATAAAATGTAAAGTGTATTTATACATTGAGGAAAAATCTGACTGTTTTATCGTTTTCATCACCAAGATTGTTAAAAAAATATTCATAGATCTGTTTCTATGCTTTTTTATGAATCTGCATGCGAGCCACTGCAGTGGATGAACTGAAGAAATTATTTAAAATTAAATTTTCTGTTATTTTCAAAGGAAAAATAAAACACAAACATCTTGTGTAATTTTTTGTATGCAACAAAGGGTTAAATACAATTGATCTCATTGTACTTTCACAAAAAGGATTAGATGGCGGAGATAATAAGCTGAAGCTACAAGGTGACATTTTACAGTAATTTTCTTCTGAAAATGAGAATCACAGTAATTGTGAGAAAAAAATGGCCCTTTTAGAGAAAAGAATAGAACTACTTGTTGCTTAAATTGCGTAGGTGTGAGAAAAATACTTTGACAAGTGTTTCTATTAGATCCTGCGGAGTGAAATAATTTGAAGAGACATTTACTCAAATATTTGAATTCGTCACTTAAGTAACTTCTCTTTAGAGATGTTTGTGGTTAACCTTCGAATCTTCTTGTAAATCGTTGCTAAGCCTTTTGTAAATTCTATTTTTCTTCGTTTGTTTCCTGTGTTCAAATTTGTGTATTTCTTTAAAAGACATTTTCCTTCAATATCCTTCGTTCTTCAAAGTCTTTTGATTTTCTTTGATTTTGTTGGTGGCTGTTGCAGGCCATTGGTCGAACTGGTGTTGAGTCGTGGGTTCTAAAATTCTGTTGTATAGAGAGGTTGATACACATTAAATCGGTCATAGTTCAAAGCCTCCATGTTGGCGGGGTGTGGTAATTTGGAGAGGAGGTGCCAGCACTTATGTCGTCCACGTCACTTGACCTAAGTTCAAAATTACGATGTTTGTCGTCAATAGCTTTTGACTACGCCGTTCATAAACCTTGATCCACTTATTTTCATTTTATACACCCCTGTAAAATATTATATATATATATATTAATTTGTTTTGTTTCATTTTATAAAATATATTTTTCAAGGTCATATTCTATTTTGCATTGAAGGATACTAAAGGCTTATTTGTATTCTATAAGATGCAATATGTAAGTGAAAGAATTTTTTGATATATGGGGATAAACATTTTTCTCTAACTGCTTTATACATAAATAAAGAGGGGAAAAAAACGCACAGAGCTAAAAACCCGTACCCGTTATGTTAAATGATGCATAATGGGTACGGGTTTTTACATACCTACCCTTGTTATAGTGTTCCATAAAGAAAAGGCGTTATTTTCATACTCCTTTTTTTTCTCTCGACAGTTGAAAATTTTTGATTTCTCTAGGATTTTGAATTAGCGATGTAACATCAGACTAATATAGTAGATATACAATACTTTAATCTGCATCATTTTTCATTGTTTATAATTGTAGTACCTGCAATGTAATACTGCAAGTTAACCCTCGAAGAATTCATTATCGGATGCCTCGTTGAAAGAAAGTTGGCCTTCATTTTTTTTATTCTTCTTGGGGTAGATTTTATCTCAGTACCGTTTAGATAGCTCCTGCTTCTGATAACACATGAAGAGCCTTATTTGATGAAATGCTTTTCAAGGATTTTCTAATTAACTGTCTGGACTCTGCCTTCCTTTAGTTTGGAATTCTACGCAACTGATTATTTTGTTTTTGACGCCACCTCTAAAATGAGCGGCGCTTTTGAACGAGATGATTTCTGTGTGGATGTCGCTTTGTTTTTTTTTTTCTCTCCTCTAAATAAAATGTCCTTGTCTTCCTACGAAAATTCCCTCTGAGAAAAGCAAATGCTTTTATGAACCATAGTTTTCGTAAAAGGGAAATATCTGTAAAGAAATGCTGAAAATAATGAGGAAATAATCACATTCATTTTTTTTTTGTAAGCTATGCCGTGAATAATCCATAAAACTTCACGTTGTGAGTAATTATTAATCAGTTTGTTGTGACACCCTATCTTAAAATATTTTAAGCTAATATGCAACTGTCTTTTAATATTTTTATACACTTACTGAATTTCAGTTTATGAAAAATTGTCGGTTAGATTTCCGCTTAAAGAACTGTAGTAAATAGATGATATGATCACTCTAAATAAACTGGATACAAAAAAAAAAAAAAAAAAATCTTAAGAAACTTAGATTAAAGTGCATTTAAAATAAGAAAAAAAATCACGGTAAAAACATGATTTATTCTTTAAGAATATAGTAACACGATCATGCTCGTGTACCTCAACTACTGTATGCTATTTTCTTACTTTTGTATTATATCTTGTATTGCATAATTTCTATTAAAATCTCTCTGTTTAGTACTTCTGTGGATAATCAACCAAAAGTGAAAAACTTCGAACCGGTGTAGACATTTCTCAATATCTGAAAATGTGGGTAATCTGTTATTGCTTTTATTTGTCTTTGAAAGGCGGTTTTCTCTTTTTTTTCGAGCTAGAGAAATTTTTCTATTTCTCTTTACCTCTGTATTATTAAAATATTTTTAACAGAATTTTGAGGTACACAGTCATATCAAAACATTATGCATTAACAATTTCTTCTAAAGCTTCTCACTGGATCATCACATTGTGCGTATAGGGTAATTCGCTACCAGACCGACTAACTTGCATGGTGTGTAGATGGTACAGGGACGATTTGGAATTCGGAATAACATAGGAATGCAGGGGCGAAATGCTACAGTTGTGAACTAGGGTGCAAAGAATCAGAAAAAGAACAGAAACAGCAGCACATTAATGGGATAGAAAATATTTTATTGAAAGGTTGTACTACAACAGGTTGTAACGTTTGAGACAAATAAAGGTAGAGTGATATTGGTTAATTTAATTGTTAAGTTTAATTACGTCACAGCTATTAAATTTGCATTCAAGTTTTTAACTTAGTAATTAGATTATATTAGAGTCCCAAATTCTGTTGTTGTATGATGGAGGACTTTTTGAGCGTCTGTTCTCAGCCAAGCCTTCAGGGCATCCCCCGTTCCCTCTCTAGGGTTCGGGAACATCGCAGGCGGCTTCCTTCATCCTCTTGTTGCATCCGGTACGTCACGGAATAGGGAGTTTCTTGTGGTCTCAAAGGTTGCCGGGGCGATGTCCAAGACAAGCCGCGCAATATTTTTAAGGGTACAGGTGTCAATGCACGTGTGATGACCCTACTCACAGCTATGTGGCGGGAATCGTCACAAGGTGCTTGACATTACGACCAGAAATCGTCTGGCTGGTCTGATAGTGGTGCTGCATGGAATCCTATACGTTCTGGAAGATTTCTGGCATGTCACGTATTCTCCCGGCAGTTACAGATATTCAAGCGATGAGGTCTTCAACTGAAGGAATGGGCGTCTCTTACACCTGGCATTCCAATGAACCGAGCCAGCACAACATATCACCCGTTCTTCATAGGTTTCGATGAGGTGTTGGCGAGGGTGAATTCCGTAATGTGAATTTGGTAATGTGACATTCTTGGAGACTACCTTCAAGAATGTCCACTTCTGCTGAGTCCTTTGGACGGTTGGGGATATTTCATTTTCTTGCAACAAGTTCTGCAAGAACCTCTTGACGCAGCACATTTTCCTCCGTCTTTACACCGCTCAATGTGGTGCCCCCACATTTCGGAATTCACTTCCTAAACGTATCAACAGGTCATAGATCACTAGACCAATCATTAATGGACATCTTGGGTCACATGAGAGTTCTCTGGAGCTTTCAGGAGGATACATGTCATGCCAAGAATCTTCCAGAACGTAAGGAGCACCGCTTTCAGACCTGCCTTCTGGTTGTAATTTACAACACCTGTTGTAGTCCAACCTTTTAACTAAATATTTTCTCACCCATTAATGTGTTGCTGTTTCCGTTCTTTTTCTCTGCTTCCTGTAGGATTCCGAGTCCTGCAAGTTTGTCAGTCTGGTAGTGAATCACCCAATGGAATATCCCGTTTTCTTAACATTGTTCGCCTCTGTTGACTGACAATTAGATTGCAAGTTCTTGGATTGAGTTCAAATTTTGTAGTTTCCCTTTTAATGAATATATTATGGTTATAGGGGCCACTATACTCTATAATTTTTTTAGATATTTCCAATTCACTTTGTTAAATACTGCACTAATTCGATACTCGATATGCTTGTCCAAATTATGTTTAATTTCATCACTGTACGGACGGTGAGGATTAGTAGCTAGTCATATTTTTATACTAATTCTATTAATGTTTGACTCCAAGCACGATTAACTAGCAGTTAAAGGCATTTCTCCTGTTCTTGCGAAATGCATCTGTAATACGAATGATAATGACAAATGAAACTCTCTTATAAGGTTTCTAGTCATTAAAGATTTTCAATTTCCAATTGATTTAAATTCCATTATGAATCTTTATCTGTAAAAATAGAGATAAAATTTAAAAAAAGTTATTCACCCTCCACGAACTCGAACCTAACGTTGAGAAACACCGATCCGTTGCTGCTACACTAAATCCATTACGTGTAATCGTTTGATACAGAAATTAATTGTAAGAGTGAATTACATCTTCAGTTGCAAATATCTAAAAAATTATTGAGTAGTGGCTGTTATATAATTCCCTAATTCCGTGGTCAGTAAGACAATTATATTTCCATTATATCCTTATATCATTTCAATAATTCAGTCGCATCTTTTTGGCATTTTTGTTTATTGGACGACACACATGAAAGACATGTTAACAGCAAAAGAACATTACATATACTAATTCTACAAGCCAAACAAAGTATACATCTCTTGGATGACTTACAACGTCATCTATGCAATTAATATTTAATTTACAACAGTGGGGCCCCTGTAACCATATACCTTATTCCAACAGGGAAACTAAATCTACCACCGTACAAAATTTGAACTAAATCCGTTACCCCCAAGACTCCTTGTGAGTTGATATTTTCTTTATTGTAAATATTCAAACAATTATTCATTTTAGCATATAAAAGACTACCACCCTTTCTCCCGTGTTTTTGTGCAATTTTTCAGTTTGTTATATTTTGTTTCGAATAGCTGAGATGGAAAGTGATAGGGTATTTCATTCCCTATATCCTTGCTTTTCTTTGTATACATTCCACGATATTTTTCTTAGTCTGAGAGAGAACAATGTTTCTTCGAAGTTTAAAGCCTTTCATTCTATTCTGCTTTCACTTGAGCGCTTCATTGAATCTATTGATGCTTTGTACCAGCAAGAACTCTCAGGAAAAGAATATTTAGGAAGAAAAGCACGTTTTACCTAGTAAATATGGAAGAATCCTCATAACAATGCAGATGTATAAGGTTACAATTGTTACCTATAATGCAGATATTTTCTTCTTTTGAAAAGAATGATTTTATTCTATGACAGCACTGAAAATGAAATGTGATTTATCCTACATGGCAACTCTATTCCACTTAACCATGGTCCACTCTCGATGCTTCCGAGCCCACTGCAGGCGTAGTTGCCAATAGACATGTGGTAAACAGAGGCACACGAGTAAGAAGTTTGCTGTGCAGTCCCATACCCAACAGCGTCTGCTGAGCTGTGAGTTCCGAAACAATTGAACTTGCATTGTATTGGGCTGTCAGCCGAGACATTATCTGGCGCCAATTTTGCTTAGTCCAATGTCCTTTTACTTTGATGACGCCTATCAAGATACTCTCCTTCAAGAGTGATACATTTAGCCCAGCGCTCTTATAATTTTTTAATACCTTTTTTGTAGAACGATTTGTCTTTGCTCTCAAAATACGCTTGAACTTCGGCAATCACTTCTTTATTTGAGCCAAATATCTTTCCCTGTAGCATTCTTTTAAGGTCTGCAACAGCCAGATCTGGAGTGTACGGTGTGTGTGGGGGGGGGGAGTAATTTGCAGCGCAATTCATTCAATTTGACCATCGTTTTCATGGACTTGTGGCATGGAGCAGTGTCTTGATGAAACAGCACTTTTTTTTCCTTTTGATTTTGAGGTCATTTTTTTCTTTAATTTTCATTCATTTGATCCAATAATGCCATATAATATTCACTATTAATTGTTCTGCTTTTCTTAAGATAGTCTATAAACAACTTTCCACGTGCATCCCAAAAAATGGATGCCATAATCTTGCCATCTGATGTTTAAGTATTTGGTCGCTTTGGGCGGCTTTCACCGGCTGTTGTCCACTCAGCTGACGATCTTTTTGATTTAGGCGTGTATTAATAGATCCATGTTTCATCTATTGTCACATATCTACGTAAAAAACCCTGTTTATTTCGATTAAACAGCTCCAAACAACGCTCTGAATCGTCAATGCGTTCTTTTTGATCGACAGTGTGTAAACGCGGCACCCGCTTTTAACACAGCTTTCTCATTGACAAATGATCATGCAAAATATTGAATACACTGCCTTCTGATACCTTTAAATCCGCTGCTATCTCATGCAATTTCAATTTACGATCAGCTAAAACGATTTTTTGGACTTTTTTTATGTGTTTTCTGGAATAACTGCAGAATTTGAGCGACCTGAATGTTCAGCGCCATTTGTATCTGTGCGACTACGTTTTAAGTTTGCATACCAACTCTTAACCGTTGTTGGCGATGGACCAGAGTCCGAATAACACTTATCAAGCCATTATTTTGACTGGACAGTGTTTTTTCCGATTAAAAAGAAATGTTCTTCAATTAAAACACGAAATTCTTTTTCATCCATGGTTTCTAAACAAACAAAAGTTCCCTCACTAAAACCACTGTAACTTTTCAACTAAACAAGATATTGTCATGAAATATTGAAACCTGCCATTTGAAAGTTAGTACTACAAGGTTAGACTTAGGAAAGTTAGTAGGTAACGCCATCTATATGTTAGGCCCGGGACTTATTGAGTGACGTATTACTCGTTTCGAGTTTTCCAACCATTGCAATCTGCCATCTATCAAATTTGCTTAGATCGGCAGCCTTTATCTCTCTCAAAAGTAAGTACAAAATATAGGTTGAATTGGTGTAGGAGTTCCTGTTTCAGACTGGAAACTATAACTTCTGTCAGAAATGAGTTTGAGTTGACTTCTTTTTCACCCATAACGAATATTGCCAATTTTTTTAGCAAAATGACCATTTAAAAAAACTCAATCTTAAATGTGTAACTCAAATTAAGCTATGAATTTAAAAATAAAACGTAAAATATTTTTGTTTTTTTTAATGAATTAAATGTTCGAAGTATTTGTCTTCAACACTGTAATAAATCTGCTCGTGCAGGGTTTGGGTTTTGGTGTTTGGGTGTTCAGTTCAAATTAAAATTTCTTATTTAAATTGAAAACAACTCGGGGTAGGAAATGCACACTACTACTAAGTATAAGAGCAATCACCCGGCAATAAGGATACTTAATATTTGAGTATAATCTAATTCACTTACTCTTGGCACTCTTTGGACGCCTGCGATTTAATTCATCGTAATTCTGTTATTAGTTATACGACCTCCAGTCGTTATTATTAATCTCTATCTTATGATCTAATCGTCAATTAGCAATACTCGTAATCCAGAAATTACTCGTTGACTAACTCTCAACTAACCAACTAACTTCGCATATTTCAAAATCAATGCTAAAATAGAACCACATTCATTTGAATAAATCTAGTTTCTTTCTTCAGGAGAAAGTTTTAAATAGAACAACAGTTAAAAAGAAATAATTTTACTGCAAGAAGATAAGTGACAGGTTCGCGGGGATAGACCCGTTACAACATGAATGTACGCTCTACAACTTTTAAAAGTAAACGCTGGATGAGTCGTAAGTAACTAGCTAATTTTGTTTCTTCCACTGCTTTAGCGATTATAGTTCATTTCCAATTCCGATTGGTTTAAAAGACGTTAGAAGGCAAACATTTCAAATATTTTGTTCATTTAAGTATTACAAAAATGTTTTCCGTTTTATTTTAAAATTTATTGCCTAATTTGTGTTACGTACTTAAAATAAAATTTTTTTAATGAAGTCATTTCGTTAAAAAAAAATAAAGATTGACCGTAATTGTTATGAATAGGAAAGTAGCAAGTGTTGTATTTTGGAATCTGAACTTAATGTGTAATCTTTCGAAATAACTTGCCTAGGACAGTGATGGCGAACCTATGACCCGTGGGTCAGACACTGACCCACGCAAGCTTTTTAACTGACTCACGATTGATAGGCTACCATTTGTTTATTTACGCGGGTTTATTTATACTTTTTAATTTGTGTGGATTATTTATGTTCTATTTGTATTTTTTTAAGCACTGTATTGACACAAAAGCAATTTAAATGCTGTCTATAACCTTCAGTATGATAATTACAGTTCCAAAGTTACATAAATGACAACAAATGTAATATGAAAGTATGTAGCATTTGAAATAAAGTAAAAGAGTGTCTACAAAATATTAAATAAAATGTATAATTTACTCACAATTTTTTTAAAAAAAATATCGACAAACCAAAGCAAATAACCATATTAAACGCACTTTCTTCGGATAAAGTGCACTTTTGTGTGATTATGATCAATTTCTGTTTGTAGAAAGAGATTCCATAGCACTTGTATCTTCCCCTCCCTGTTTCACCTTTTGAGGCTCCATGTGCCAGCTCAGGTGTCGTCCGCGTCACTTGACCATGGTTCAAAATTACGCGGACCATCGCCAAAAGCCCTCGTGTTGCTAATTAGTGCGGCGACGTTAATATTCTCTCATTCACTCTGAGGCTCCATGCGCATGTCTGTTATTCTCGTTACTAGCAATTTAAGGCGCGCCTGTACCAGAGTGGCATCCATTTCGAACGCATTTAAAAGTAATGTGTATTGATGTGTATGTATCTTCACAAAATTTCTTCTTAAATTATTGCATTGCAAATATAAATATTCTTAATTGTAGCCGTGTGCTGTGTCAGCGGTTAAAAAATTAAAAACAAGTCATACAAGGTCCAAGCTATATCAAGCTGAATGGTTTGATAAATATGGTGTGATAGAAAGGAATAAAATAGTTAGTTATATGTGTAATTTGGAATGAAAAAATGATTTCACGAACATACGAGGTGTGACACACGCACGAGAGACTGGTCTAATAAATCATTGTATTTACTGAATCAGTTTTCCGTGATATTATCACCTTCAAAGCAGTTCCCCTCAGTATTCACACACTTCTGCATTCGGTACTGCCATTGCTGGTAACAGTTCTGGGACCAGGTTTTTGGAAGACCCTTCAGGAAATTTTTCGTTTTTGCCTGAACCTCTTTAACTGAGGTAAAATGGGTTCCTTTTAAGCAATATTTAACTATAAGAAATAAAAAGAAAGTCGCATGTGGCCAAATCAGGTGAATAAAGAGGATGCTCAATCACAGTAATGTTTTTGCTGGTCTGTACTTGGCAGGTAGGGTCGTGTAAGCGGGTGATTTGTCTTGGTGCAATAGCCATTCCTCACTCCCCAATTCTGGCCTTTTTTCCTTAATTTTTTCGTGAAGTCTCTTAAGTACTTCAATGCAGTAGTGTTCATTAACAGTCTGACCACTGATGTGAGTGAGAACTCACTCATATGACAAATTGTGGCATTGTTTTGGTCTGTAATCGCTGACCTTGTGCGCCCATCCGGTTCATCATCGTCCAAACTGACCCTTCCCCCTGAAAACCGCTTATGCCATTCAAACACTTGTGCACGCGACAAAGTTTCATCTCCATAAGCCTCAATTAATATTTGAAATGGTTTCGTGGCTAATTTCTGAAGTTTCTCAAGAAACTCGATGTTCATTCAATATTTTCCCGGCAGATTTCAATTGCGCGTGTTCATTCACTCATTCAAGATCGATTAAATTGAAACTGGCCACGTGTATAGGGGAGGTGCATGAGATGAGTCACCAAAACAGTTGTTGCCAACTCCACTCTTTTTTCCAGCTACAAACTTAGCCTCGTTTTTTTTTTGTGTGTGTTACACCTTGTAAATGTTTGAAGACATTTTGAAACGTTGCATTTCAATCTCGGCATGCCAACAGATGAAGAAAGAAATTTAAGAAGGAAAAAAGAGAATTTTTTTCAAAGTTGTTTTGGTTCCAAAAAATAACATTACAGTGCTAGTTTCCAAGTTGCTCAATGCATTGCTTGCGATGGAAAACCTTTTTCAGAAAGAGAATTTGTAAAAAAAAATTGTTTTTAGAATGTAGTCCTACATTGTTTATTGGTTTTAAAGAAAAAGGCTTGATTATAAAGCGAATAAATGAGTTAGCCATAAGTCGCAATATAATCAAAGATCGAATAATAGAACAAGAAAAAAATATGTTTTTTGCTAATACATAACGACTTAAATTATGCAGAAATGTATTCAGTTGCTTTAGATGAGCGTAATGATGTAAATGGTTATGCACAATTAGCAATTTTTGCTCGGTATAAGTATGCAAATATATAATGAATGAAAAGTTAATAAAACTAATGCCATTGAAAGGGAAGTGTACTGGTGCTTGATATTTTTAAAGAATTTGATATTGCATTGAAAGAAATAGGTATTGACCTTCAGAAAGTAGTTTCTATAACAACAGACCGTGCACCTAGTATGATAAGGAAAAACATTGGATTTATTCAGTATCTTAAGCAAAATATTTCACATTCTCTGATTGAATTCGTTGTAAAGTACACCAGCAAGTTTTATGTGTGAAGCATAGTTTAAACACATTTTCCAGTGTAATGTCAGTTGTAATAAAAATAATCAACTTTATAAACGGTAATTAGCCCAATTCTTAGAGGATATTGAATGCCAATATTTAGGGATTGTGATATAAAATAATGTGCGATTGCTTAGTTTCAGTCAAGTCCTTAATCGCTTTGAAACGTTATTAAAAGAATTTATGCTCTTTTTAATTGAAAAAGTCAATAGTTTCGATGAATTATCCAAAATACATTGGTTAAATGATTTAATGTTTTTATGCGACACCACTCAGCATTTTAATGAACTGTATAAAAAACTTCAAGGACATGAACTAATTGTTTCAATGATGTTTGAAAACAGTAAAATATTTATGACGAAACTCTGCATCTTTACTTAAGATTAAGAAATGAAAATCATGAAATAATCAGTTCAAATTTTGACTACTGGGAGGAAATGTTGTGCCCAAAGGACAAATATGTTAGAATCTTTAAAATTTTATTCATTTACAGAATATGCTCAATATGTGATGAAATCTTATTATATCGTTTTCAATGGTAGCGCGAAGCAACTCACGAGGGTTTTCAGCAACATGGCGAAAAATGCTATCTTTCAAATTTGGTAAAGTCTTAATTCCCCCTCTATAATCCCCACTACCAGAAATCACAGGAATTTAAGTTGGGTGAACGAGAAGGTCATGGATCCAGAAAATGGCTGGATATTACATGATTATCTCAAGCTAGAGAGCACTAAGCAGTGTTTATTTGACTTGGCGCCTAATGTGAGGAGCTGCTCCATCTTGCATAAAGATAGTGGTATGAAAACATTGTCGTTCCTGTAAAGCAGCAAAAACCTGCTATTGAAAGAGTTCACTGTACCGTGCACTCGTGACAAAACATCCTTTAGGACTTGTGGAATGAGAGTTTCAAAGAAAAAAGGTCCGAGAATAAACTGAGCAGTAAATCCAAACCAAGCAGTCACGTAATCAGGATGCAGTACCCCATAAGCGTCAATTTTGACTACTCACAGCTCTATCTAAATAAAAAGTGTGCCTCATCTGACCATAGAATTTTCCAAGGCCATGCGTCATCAACTTCCATTCTCGCCAAAAATCGACAAGCAATTTTAAGGCGTGTTTTGTGATCTTGAGCTTTCAGCTCTCTCTTGCATCACGTTGATCTTCTATGGATACCATTTTAAAATAAACCGTAGTATTTTTCGTACTGTCGAACACGGAATCACCAACTCGCGTGACACTGATCGACCACTAGCCGAAGAATAGATTGAACTGGGGGGGGGGGGCTCTTTCAACCACAACAGATTGACAGCTTCGGTCCCGACCGGTTTCCGTCCTCTTCCTAGCAACACACCCAAACCTCCAGTCTCTTCAAATTTCATGATAATCTTCAACAAACCAATCCTCGATATGAGACCTTTTTGTAGATCCTTAAAACGACGATATTCACTCAGAGCAATCGCGATCGCTGCGTTGAGATAATACTGTTTTACTAATAATCCTCTTTTTTTTTTTGTAAGGGCATGATTAACGATAACAAACACATGCTGAATGATTTTCTGGCTATGACTGCAAGTTTATTCACTGCTGGCCACCGTAAATGCAACACCAAGAACGATAAGAGATAGCACAACAAAATTTATTTTGTAGATAACATGTTGACCAAAGTATCAAATGGTTAAATTTATAGACTTCTGGTGAAGTGGGGTTCTTGCCAGAATCAGTAGCCAGCGTAGCCGCCATTGTTGGAGATCACCGCTTGTTTTGGCCCATCGATAGCTCAGCTTAAATTAAAATACTCATACTCAAAATTAAAAACTCATTGGACTGTCTTGTATATATGTCTCTTTATTTCGAAGGCCCAACGCCAACTACTCGCTCTTTGCACTGCCACTCCCCGCTTCTTAGTGGCCGCACCCCAATCGCTGATTATATTTCACCTCCCCACATTTGGGAAGCGATCACAGCTTCTTACCAGTGACGGGGTACTCAACACCGCTGCCACACGCCTCGGCATAGATTCAAAGAGACTTTGGATGTGTTCTTGGGGTACAACAGACCAAACAGCTTCCACACGTTGCTAAAGTTGATCTGATGTGGCAGCTGGGGGTGTAATCTGGGTCAATTGTTGAGAAACCGTGGACCACATGTTTTCTATCGGCGAAAGATCCGGAGAGCGAGCTGGCCAGGGAAGCAATTCAATCTGGTGATTGACGAAGAACCTTTGGACAATGCGTACCACGTGTGGTCGCGCATTATCCTGTTGAAATATGGCTGTGGCCAAGCCCTGAAGGTAAGGAAGGGCAACTGGCTCCAACACCTCGGAGATGTGGCGCTGGCTGTTTAAAGTACCGTTAATGCGTACTAGAGGAGTGCGAGAGTGATATCCAATACCGCCCCATACCATAATACCCGGTGCAGGACCAGTGTGGCGGTGCATAACGCAGCTGTTCAACATCCTCTCTCCACGGTGTCTCCAGACTCGAATCCGACCATCGTGGTGTTGCAGACAGATACGTGACTCGTCAATAAAGACAACTTCATTCCATTCTTCACATGCCCACATCCTTCTTTCATCGCACCATTGGCGGCGGAGACGTCTGTGGTTCTGCGTCAAGGGTAGACCAAGCAATGGACGTCTTGCGGACAGACCACTCTGCTGTAAACGGCGTTGAATGGTACGCGTGGACACTGAATGATGCGTTACAGACTCGATGTGCTGTGCTATGGTTCGTGATGTGACTGAGCGATCCATCACTGCCATGCGCACAATTTGCCTGTCCTCACGTGAAGTGGTGCACTGAGGTGGATTCGATCGACCACGTCGATCCGTCGTGCACTCCTGCATCCAACGGTCACACATCCGCATTACAGTTGTTTGGTTTCGTCCAACACGACTACCGATTTCCCTGAAAGGTTATCCACAATCTCGGTAGGCCACTATCCTTCCTCTGTCGAACTCGATTACTTGATCAAAAGCTGATTGCTGTTTTCTACGAGACATACCTGATGGTTTTTTTGAAAAAACCACTAGAAAAACACAATTTCCGAACTTGAAATCGTCGAAATCTCCAAACCTTAAATAGCTCTTTGAGAGGGCGCCACAGGCGTGCGTGATGTGTGTCTGCCCTGAAATTCTAATCATTTGCATTTTTCACCTCCACTAATGCATGTTGTAAATTTCACGTTATTTGTGTGCTTCCTTCAGGGTGTTGCATTTACGATGGCCAGTAGTGTATATACTGCTGTTTGTAAAAAAGGCAACACGGTGAAGGAATCTTCAGAATTAAATGAAATTTAATGTACAAACGACTTGTATTAGTACAAATTAATGACGAAATTTTCAAAGCAAAACAACAATATTAAGTGTCCGAAATGAGTATTTGGTGTAGCCACCACGCGCGGCAAAAGGTGCTGCTATACGACGTGGCATGGAATTAAACAGATTTTGAATGTCTGCTTTTTGAAGAGAATTCCATATTGCTTGTATGCGCAGCAAAAGTTCGTCTTTTGAAGCTACAGGATGTGGATCACGAGCGGGACGCCGACCAACCAAATCCCACACGCGCTCAATAAGCGACATATCCGGTGAATAAGCAGGCCAAGGACTGAACAGAAGTCTCGAACAGTGTATTTGCAACATGTGGGTGTGCATTATCCTGCTGAAAGATAGCTCCAGGAATGCCTTGAAGGAAGGGAACGACTTCGGACTGTAGCTCTTCACGTACGTACTTGTTGCCATTCAGATTGCCCTCAATTCGTAGCAAATTAGATCTTTCATGATATGAAATCGCACCCCAAACCATAATTCTGGGTGTTTGGCCACTATGACGTTCAATAACGCATTCTGGAAGGCAGCGTTCACCGGCATAGCGTCTACCTCGAATGCGGCCATCATGGCCCCACAAATTGAAATGTGATTCATCTGAAAAGACAACATGCCAGGCTCTGTGCTCATGAGCCCATTGCAGACGCAGCCATTGATGGTTTGCCATGAGGGGGATCCTGTATAAAGACACCCTTTCACGGAATCCACGGTCCAGCAGACGTTGATGAATTGACGAGGCCGACGTTAGTACACCTGTAGCCGTTGACCAACGTGCTGCCAACTGCCTGTAGGAAGCTTTACAGTCATGCACCGCCATGCGGATCAGGTGTCGATCGTCGCGCGCTGACGTCACCTTCCATCGTCCACTGCCAGTTTTTCGAGTTGTTCGGTGCTCGTCGGTCCACTTCTTCCAAATTCGCATCACTGTGGAACTGTTTCGCTGCACACGAGCTTCTATTGCGCGATAGGAAAATCCTCCTTCTCAAAGGCCGACAATCGTCCTCCGTTCAAACTCCTTTTAATTTGTTGGAATTTCTCCTTATTTCGTCGTGGAGGCATACTTGGGTCTCACTAAACGTTTGCCACTAACAAATAATCATTAACTATTTTCAACGTCCTGCTTCAGCCCTCTGTAAATTACTTAACATCCAATAATTGATATTTACTGTAAAGTTCATTTAATTCTGATGATTCCTTCATGGTGTTGCATTTTTTCAAACAGCAGCGTATTTCCTCATAATGGAATGGGAAATTAACACGCGTCCCTCTTTCTGAGGTAGGTTTTCTGTTTACCGACGAGTCCAAACATTGGCTTGTGATGGAACTCTCGCATAACATCACTCCGAAGAATTCGTGGAATATACACTCTTAGTTCTTCGAGAGTGGTACTATATTTCGCGTGAATAATAATCCATCGATTAACTTAAAATCACGTTTGGCTACACAATTCTCGCAGATCGTCTTGATTTTCTAAAAATCTATAAATATGACCTAATTTGGGTTCATTTCTCTGTTCCTCAATTAATTATTCCCTCGACGACAACACCAATAACCTAATAACCGCAGAAGATATCTTCCATTCAGCTATGCTTTCAACTGGGTTTCTTGATAACAAATCTGCCAGCACATTCTGAGTTCCTGGGCGATGTTCCATTCCACGTTGAACTCTGCTAACTTGAGTGCCCACCTTATGATCCTACTGGACAAATTTTGTCATTTGTTAATTTTGTTAGCGTTGCGTTGTCTGTTATGACTTTCACTGGTAGTGGCCTTAAATAGGTTCGAAACTTATTCAATGCCCATATGACGACCAAACATTATCTTTCCGTAACCGTAAAATTCCTGTCCACTCTATTAAATGCCCTGGACGCTAATGCAATAGGTTTCTGTTGCTGCGTCAAAACTGCACCAACCGCTACAGCACTCGTATTCGTATAAAAATCAAATTGGCCTTCAAAATCTGGGAATACTAGCGCTACTGTTATTGCTCTTTTATCTCCTCAAATACTATTTGTGCTTCCGCGTACCATAAAAATTTGTACAGCGTGGTGTGTTATGACTTTTATCGGAAGTGACTCGAAATAAGTGCGATATTTGTTTAACGCCCACATGACCGCCAAACACTCCCTTTCTGTAACGTTATAATTCCGTTCCGCTTATTCAAAGTTCTAGATGCGAATGCAATGGGCCTCTGTTTTTGTGTCAAAACTGCACCAACCCCTACTGCAATTGCATCCGTAAACAAATCAAATGGATTGTTAAAATCCGGTAGTTTCAAAACCAGTGCTTCTCTAACGGCTTTTTTGATGCGTTCAAAAGCTGCCTGCGTTTCCTTTGACTAAAAAAATTTTAACTTTTTTTCTTCTTTTCATCGTATACAGGAGTTCACAAAGATCTGCGTAATCTTTAATAATTTTCTGATACCATCCTGTCATTCCCAAAAGTCTTGCTCCCTCCCGAGCGTTCTTCGGAGGTTTCATCTCCGTAATCGCTTTTACTTTCGCTTCATCTGTTCGAACCCCCTCCCTACTAATGACTAGACCTAAATACCTCAATTTTTCGCGGGCGAATTGGCATTTTTCTCGGTTTAAAGTCAAACATGCTACTTGTAATTATTTAAAAAATTCCCTAAATGTTTTACGTATAGATACGATATGATGACGTCATCCATATACACACTCACGAAACGCCCCAGAACCGGTTTAAGAATTTTATCAATAGCTTTTTGAAAATTCGGTGCCGCTCCCGAAAGACCAAATGGTTTGCGAGTGAACGCAAATGTATCACTTTTGGTCACAAAGGCCGTCTTAATAATATCCTTGGGGTTTACCGCTAACTAGAAGTATCCGGATCTTAAGTCTAAAGTGGACATAATTCCGGTTTGAAGGATATTTGTGATCAAATCATTAATGAGCGGCAGCGGATATCTAGGATATTTAGTTATTGCGTTCAACTTGCTAATCTGTAAGCTTTGCGTGCATCTGGGGGCAAGCCATTATTTTTACGACATAAAACAACGGGAAGTGCATAGGGAGATTGGATAAATATAATAGTACCTTCACCCTACACCTTATTTACATGATAATCTATGATCTGCTGTTTCATCCTATCATACCGATACGGGCTAGAAACCACGGGCGGCTTGTCCCTCGTGTCTGTTTCATGGTACAAAACACGTGTAAGCCCCGATTTATACGAAAAATGTCCCTTAAAACTATTAAGCATTTTCAGCTCATTCTTTTGATGATCATCCAGTTTCCTATTAGAGAGATCGATCTCAACTTGCTCCTCTATTATTGGTACCGCTTTAATCTGAGAATCCAGTTATTAATGATTTTTTTTGTTTGTTTATAAAAGTCTAAAGGTATCTTTGTCTCCTGCATAAAGTCAATACCCAAGATGCATGGGTACTGCATCTCAGCAATCACGTGGAAATTCCACGTTTTCCTGAACTCCCTAATCCTACTTGTAATTCAACTATTCCTTAATTCGTACATATTTGGTACCCTGTGCAATCATAACCTCAGCATTTGACTTCTTTTTAAGCCGATATGAAAAATATATTCTATGTATTTCTTCCGAAATAAAAGATTTTTGCGCCCCCGTATCCCGTAATGCTTTTATAAATGTTTCATGTAATAGTATGCGCACGTACAGAAGGTCAACTGGAGTCAATCGTAAGACAGCAATCCTACTAGGAGGGTTTACTTCAACTTGCGACCGATCACCTCCTTCATATCCGATCGCTCAAAAGTTTATATTTCCACTATTTCTTCGACCCCCTCTGGTGCAATCATTATTCGAACCTTTATTTACGAAATCTTTACGACTCCTACGACTCTCGGATCTATGATCACCTAGTTCATTTCTGATTCTTGATTTCTTGCACCACCACGATAAAAAAACCATTCGAATCCATATTCGTCACTCTCCTATCAATCTGCCTATTTACCACACCTGCATTTCGCCGGTTTCCATCTCTACGGCTTTCTGGAAATCTTCTACTCGAATCCCATTAATCTCTTTCAAATTTATTGGTTGAACCCTGGATTCCCCTATTCCCATGCTTTTCCTCGTACTTTGCGACTAATCGCAACAATTGTGCCTTTTTTGCGGGGTTCCTCAGTTCTACGCAATCCATTAACTGGGGTCTCATAATAATATGGTTCACTAGTTTCTCCTCAGCCAATTTTAAGTCCAATGATTAGTGTATCTTTAGCAATTTGTAAAGAAATTCTGACGGAGCCTAAACCCTACCTTGGTGCGACGAAAAAAACCTAGCCTATAATTCGGATATATTTCGATCCACCGTAAAATTGTCCGTTAACGCCTGCTTTAATTCTGCAAAATCTATGGCTAACGAATACCCAATAACCTCAAACCAACCCAGCGCCGTCCTACGAGATAACCCTTCAGGTAGGCACAGGCTAAATTTGCGGCTATCTCATAGTACGCTATGTTATCGTCAGTTCGGACACATTTTCGAGTCCCGCAAAAAAAGTTGTTAAAATTTCAAGACCTTAAAATTTGCTCCGACTCCTATCTCAGGATTGGGAAAAGTTGGATGATGACTGAGATGTTTTCTCAGTCCCGCCTAGAGCTGTGAGAGGAAGAGAAGGATGAGTAGCCATATCAAAAATCAATCTATTTATTCAACTCACAATTTATCAACACAATTCAAATAATTTAAACGAGAAGAGATGTTCTCAGCAATATGTGGATTAATAACGAGATGCGCTAGTTATGAGAAGACTTTAAATATATATATATATATATATTGACCCTCTTATTTCAGGATCAAATCTACTATCCCAATTATCTGAGCAATAATTAAACTTTAGTGACTAATCGTCACTTTAATTCTTTCACCTATCAAATAACTGAAATACGCAATAAAATGGTACAATTCCTGATCAGTAGCAATCTATCTTATCTCCTCACTTTCTCTCTGTTTAGCTTGAAAACCTAGACTGTATATAGCCGATGTAATCTGAATAATCAAGTTTTCTTTTTCAAAGGGTTGACTGTGAATCAACTCGAATGGATAGACCAAAGATTTCCCAAGAGGATTATATTAAAGAAAGGACGCGGATAGATCCGTCACAAATTTCTGTAATATCAAAAAAGTTGATCGTATTAATTTTTAATCTTTATTTTAACTGACAGGGTGAAAAAAATATTATTTTGTGAAAGCCATGTTTTTTTAAATTTTTTTTAATAAATTGATTTTCAAATGAAAATGTTTTTGAACCAATAAAGAGATATTTGAATTTGCGCACTTAGTTTATTGTTTATTTACGCCATCTTTCGACCTCATCATTTTGAACCGTGGTCAACAGGAGGGATTCTTGACATAGCTTTTTTATATGTTCGGTTTTTGAAAAGAAAATTAAACTAGAATGGGAAATTTTCTTATTTAAAAAAAGGATTCATTCTTTGCAAAATAATTTCATTTGATTCTCCAGCGATTTTGTATCGGGAATTATGATCCCTCTTTCTTCGATCTTTTTCATTTCTCATAAATTTTATTCCATTACAAATAGTTCGTGAACAGTTTTAACAACACAACTGATATTTAAGCCGTTAACGAAATTGTGGTTTTTGTGATTCATGTATGAAAATGTGGGAAGCATATATTGCTCACAATTTGGCTAAGTAATCCTACCGCGCTGGTGAAAAACAACATAGTGGCGCCGAGCGTTGCTGGAGATTAGGAAGGGGTAACCCTCATTGGTGTGACTTTGGCACTTTAGTTGGAGAGAGTGAGAGAATATTAACGTCGCACTGAATTAGCAACACGAGGGCTTTTGGCGACGGTCCGCGTAATTTTGAACCATGGTCAAGTGACGCGGACGACACCTCAGCTGGCACCCCCTCTCCTAACTACCACACCACACCAATGGGAGGACGTTTGAGCTCTCGACAGATTTTACGTGCATCGTTCCCCTACACGGCGGATCTTTAGTGGTACTAGGATCGAACTCATGGCATGCTAGCCATGATCCTATGCCTAGACCACTCGGCCACCGCACTTTAGTTGGAAGTTATAGTCGCAGCAATAAAATCTAAAAACTGCGTAAATATTGGATTGAGCTTAACATTATACGTACTCGATCGAGAATGAATGATGAATAGATCTCCTTAGCCTGTAATTTTATGTGGAATGTAGAACAGTATTTAACCCTAGTAAAATGTGTAACAATTTGAAAAATCTCAAATTTATTTCACTGAAGCAATACTTTTTAAACTTGTTAAATTGAAAGTAATATGGCTCAACTCTATCGGAAAATAATTATGAATTTTGAAGTATTTTAGATGTCGAAAGGCCTTGGCTGAAAATATTACCATAACCTTAAACAGAAGGTTTCTAATGTGGTGGTCATTTAAATGATCTATTCTCAGGCATCCATTCTCATCATCGCAAATTCTAAAACAAGTCAGACAGAAAGAAAAGAAGAGTTAGTTATTAATTTCCTTCTATTTTTAAAATGAAAAGAGCGCGCGAGAGAGAGAAAAGCCTATTATCTCAATCCTTTCTGTGTGTGCGCGCGTTAAGTGTTTTTTTTTTTTTTTTTTTTGATATTCAATGTGTGTTTCTTCGTTCCATCAAAATTTTGTTATTTCAATTTTTTCTTTGGTATTCCAATCGTTTCACCTCTGCATGCAACTTGGAAACCATCTCTAATCGAAATCTTGCCACTGGAACACACCTCTCCTTCTATCATTACACCTCTTCTTCGGTGAAATCGTCGTCCCGAAAAGAGCGTGAATCCCCGCCTACCTGGTAAAGGTCGACTGGATGGCTTCCTTTGGGAAATACCTCTTGCTGTGTAATTTTTCTGTAGTCCACTTTCGATCGGATAGGAATTTCGATTTCAATGGGTGTCACCTTGACGTCCATCGAAAAAAGACCGGAAGAGGTGGCCTTGAACAATGATCATGCGTTCGGAGCGAACTGTCTCCTCCCTTCCTTTTATCTGCGGGATCTTTGATGATTATTTTTAGACCTTCGGCAACTTCTACTTTCTCTCTTGTTATCAGAATTATCGTGGCAATTTTATGCATGCTCCCCTGTTGTCAAATATCTCAAGTGTTCCTCCATGGCGAGATTTCTCTTCTTTTTTAATGAGAGATGCGTTTTTTTTTTCTTCTTCGCATTTTGATCCAAAGCTCATCTTTGTTGCTGGTGAGATTGTTTGTGAAGCGGAGAATTGTGGGGAAGAAAACCGTGCTTTGTTTGCTTGCTTCATTTAATCTGGCCTTACCTGGAAAGAAACTGTTAAATGAGCTTGTGAATGATGAACGTTATTCTGAATATGAATTTCAGTTAAGCTTCTTCAGCAGCTGCCACAGAATGATTAGATTTAGGTCTTTAAAAATTACAAAAGGAAAAAGAAAAATGATATAAAAGATTATCTAAAGGAAAATACGCTTTTTAATTGACATTTTTGAAGGCAAATTGTTTTGTAATTGCTCCTTTTTATGTTTTCAAATTGTTTTTTCTTCTAATATGGGCTTCTATTTCCATGGTAATGTTTTTCCGTATTTGATTTAATGTTTATTTATTTTTAAATTCCATGCTTAAATTTTTCATTAAGATTTTTTAAGAATAAGATATATGCTTTATCCATTTTTTTGGTATTCATTACTTATACGCCAAAATGCGGATTGGACAGTTTTGGTAGTGCTGCATTAGCTAATTGGTTATTAAAAAATTATTTGCTTCTCTTAACTGTATTGTCAACTAGGGATGTACATGGGTTATTATTCGAAATTTTGAATAAGGGCATGAAGTTGTTACTTTTATTTTTAATTTTAAGTCCAACACTATCTCCTTGATAGAGGTTAAATATGACGAGGGGAAAAGCTCGTATAGCTCCAAAGTGTGAAACACTCACTCACCTGAACAAGGATTGTCAAAAGTAAAAAGATTGAAATTCAAGTTCACCCGCACACATAAATCTCCACTAACATTGTTACTAACAAGGGGAGGGCACGACTAAGGAAATTCAGTAATTATTTTACTTTTTAAAATACAAAATAATTATCTAAAATGTCATTTAATATTCAATTAACCTTTTTTTAAATAAATTGATATAATTGTAAAAATAATTAAATGAATTTAAAAATTAAAAAAAAAAAACGATCGCGCGACTGCAACCGAGGCCGAACGCTTGGTGAACAGCTATTTTACCAACCATCCCGCCTGATTGCTAGAAAAGGTTGCAACTTCATCGTATAAAAGCTAAGCATGAATTTCAAAGGCTGTTTTTCTCCGAATGGACTGGCCATTCGGCGGAATTCAATTGAGAGCTGAACACCCTAAAGGAGTACTACTATTGCACAATGTCTCGTCCCGAAATGAATTTCCTTAGTCGTGGTGGTGTGGTGGTCTGTGCCCTCCCCTTGTCAGAAAAACTTACACTGCACGGACTTCAGCTGACATCGCCAGCAGATTTCTTCGAACGCATCCAAGAATCCTTCGTCCGTTGTTGTCGGTTGTAATATTCCTCACTTGTTGTTTCATTTCTGACGTCGAGCTAGAATGAATTGTTTATATTATAAACACGTCTAATAAATGTATTTTTTACCTCTTATTGGCCCTTTTCATTCCACTCGACGTCACATTCTTCATAACTATTTTTTCGAATTACTCTGACTCGACGTGGTTTGCTCCTCCATGTTCTACGGTTGTCTTCCTCATGCTTCCTCCTATCACCCTTTTGAAAGGATTGGTCAACACCAGTAGATTAAAACAAAATAACACTGCGTTCACACATAAAAAAAGCATTTTGTTATTTTTTAGAAATACGCTTTGACGAGGTGAATGCCAGCAGAAGAAATGTTAATTTTTGTTTTGCTCCATTGTTTTTTTTAAATATGAGTATAAACAGGATTGTATTGTTATTGTTTTTTTTTAATTTATCATTCTAATGATATTAATATATATTTTTTTGTTTTTTACAATAGATTTTTATTCTTATTCATTATTATTTTACTCGAACTTTTAATGCCGGAAGACAAAATTAAAGACCTGTTAATACTAAAAGTATTTAAATAATTTTAAGAGTAGAATCCTTAATATACTGAAGGTCGTTCATACTTTATGGAAACAATTTTGATAGTTAATTTTTTTAATAAATACCCTACTTTTTGTGGAAATTTGCTTCTATCT
Source organism: Trichonephila clavata (assembly GCA_019973975.1). Taxonomy (NCBI): domain Eukaryota; kingdom Metazoa; phylum Arthropoda; class Arachnida; order Araneae; family Nephilidae; genus Trichonephila; species Trichonephila clavata. Next base: position 346,074 of record BMAO01023929.1, on the reverse strand, counting down.
GATAGTCATGATTCTTGAAAATAGCTTTAACGCGTATTTTTCATGAAAGTCAACTTTTTTTAGTACTGTCTCATGCAAATTTCCTCTTGAAAAGTTTTCCAAAGTCCACTCAGTGTTCTTGTTTTCAAAAGGCTCGTTTTAATAAACCGAAGTTGATTGAAGAATCGTAGGGTGATTTTACACGTATTTCATCAAAAGGGATGCACTTTATTCCTGTTTCTGATTCTTTCTTTGCTAAAATAAGCGGCAGTTGACTTAGACGTGTGGCTAGAGGTTTTGTCCTTATGAAGCTCAACTTTATCAATGTCCTTTCCATATAAAGGTAGAATTTCTTCTTCAAAAATTGGTTCTAAAATGTTCTGCTGATAGTAGAGTGAATTAATTTTGGTTTGACTTGAGACTTTTTTGATTTTTAATTTGCCGTTGTTAGAAAATCATGCAGCTATCATGAATCCCTTTGGGAACTTTATTGTACACCGACCAAGTCATTTCGTAGCAATAGAAAGTTCAGTTGAGCAATAGAAAATTGATCTTCTTTTACTACAGTCACTTAAATATATTAACCATACCTGATCGAGTGTTACCACAAATTTCCATTTTTCAGCAGCTAGGTGTTTTTTACATAATTTCTACAATTAGCCTTTCTTTCTGCAATATGTTTTAAAACAAGATATCAATCATTGGCATGGTCAAGTAATTTTAGCGCGTTTTTCACATGTTGTATTTTACAATAATGCAACTAATGAACGTTTTATTAACAGAAATAGCACTGTACTTAAACAATTTTTTTTTAAATGATTAAATTTAAATATGATTCGGCTCATCTAGGGCACAAATGCGACCCAATGCCAAAACCCGAGGTCAATGGGTTGCTTATTGGCTGAGAAAAAGGTACGACAAAATATGGAACGAAGACGAAGACGAAATTTGCGTCCTAATAGCGCTTTTGTTCCACTACGTGAAAAACGCGCTAAAAAGGAGACGAACTTTAGGTTGAAACATCTGTGTTAACTTTAAATCCTTATGAATGATTTTAATTACAGTTCCGGGTGACATTCATAATTTCGATGCAATGAATCTTTGAGTCGGCGGATTTTCATTTAGGATCAGAGACATCGCTTTCTTGATAGTTGCCTGCGTTTGAACAGTCTTGGGATGAAGTTTCGTGGTCATTTTTTCATTTTTACTTTCTGTTTAGACGCTTTTCCCTTTTAAATTTAATATATTATAAATATCTTTTATTAAAGTGCAATAGCCGAAATTTTAACACCGCTTTTTAATTTGTTGATTCGAATATTTCTCCTTGGAAAGGGTTATTACGTAACCTTCGAGCTATATATAATTTTTAAGAGCCATTTTTAAAATAAACCTTTTGTTTTACATTCGAATCAAAAGAAAACCTTAGCAGACGATTATTCTGAAGTTGCTAAAGTTTTATCTCAAAATGCAAACTAGAAAATGAATTACAAAATCGTTTCCATATAGTGTGAACGACTTTCTGTTGTACTCTATATAAATATATGTGTATATGTAGTAATGTGACAAATTTTCGATGGAAACATAATTTGCAAATAGAGATTTCTTTGGTTTTTTATTATTGAGTTAATTATAGAAACAATCCCAACATTGATTTTATATTTGCATTGAGTGAGTTAAATTCTGAACATTGGGGAAATATTTCAAATTGTTATAAGAAAAATGGATTTAAGAGTCGAAATTAGGCACTCTTTCATTTGAAATGTTGAATTTTCGTCATTTATAGGATGTGTTCGTACTCCTGTAAATGATTGGACTTCAGCCGCTCAATCCCTCTTCCCAATTACACCCCTTTTGATTTAAAAATGTTGAAAATAAGAAATTTCCTATTTTGAGTCCTAACCAGGCTTTCTGCGGATACAAAAAGAGCCACTTCTATAGAATCCTTCATGACTAGTTTCTTGTTCTTAAGACATTTTCCAATTCTGAGCATTTAGATAAGTGGAAGTGTACATTTTATGCCTCTAAAATCACTTTAGAATTTGAAAGTTTAGGATAGTTTGTAAAATATTTGTTATTAAATGAACGATACTTTTTTGTATCAAAGGAAAGAGCCTTGATTTGTTCAATTGTTAATATTTTTGGAGTAAAATTTTTCTTTTGCAATCTGTACAAAATTCATTTCCTTCTATTTTGTTCATTATTTATGATCAAAATATTTCTGTTAGAAAATCGATATCGTGCTCTTTTTTTTCACGTGATCTACATTGATCTAATTTCATCTATTGACTGTATGTACTTGAATTTTTTATATATGCTTAATGCATGCGCCATTAAAAATATTACTATTTAAAACAGTAGATTTAATATAATATAAAATAAATAACTTATGCATAAGTTCTTATATGGTATTTGTGGAACTCTAGGGTCGCGAAACATTTTGGACAAATAACAATGAAAATCCTATGACTCTGTTATTTAATTAGTTTTAACATAACGAAACGATAATTAATAAAATGGCATTTTTTTTATTCCCTGCAAATGCAGAAACATTGCAATTTTTCCAATTTACACGGACATCTAAAACTAACTGGCGAATCGGGGGAATCGTGCTTATCGCCTGCTTGCTACTTTGTGTCCACGTCAGTAGCGCACGCAAGAATTTTTCAAGGGGAAGGGTCCAGGGTCGAAAGTCCACTATTCTCGTATCATGCTCAAAACATATTCTTTGATTTCGTCGATTTCGGTGACAAAAAACAGTAAAAAAAAAATAATAATTGAATCAATAATTAGCATTAATTATTAAAATTAATTATTTTAATTGAATTTTACGTACTATATACATAGGATTATAGTCAATAGAAAAAAACAAAGGCTTTGAGGGGGGGTCCGGACCCCAGGACTCCCCCCCCCCTTGTGTGTGCCATTGGTCCACGTGTTTTTTGTCGTGCCTTCAGTTACGATTGTTTATTGTTCACTACATTGTGTTCCGCCCATCCAAGCTGCACTCCGCTTTCGCTACTTGATTTCGGCACAGAAACATAAAAACCGCTGTAAAAACCTTTTATGAAAAGTATTTCACCCAGCTCCTAATAGCGAATATTATGTATTTTGAATATCATTTTATTTATTGAACAGTTTATGGCTCCAAAAAGCAGCTTTAGGAATGATTTTGGTTGCAACTGGATTCGATTCATTCAACAGGGCTGAGCATTCATCTCTGCTGGAGCAAAATATTCTCATGAAATTATCATGCGATACATCTTTGTACTACATCTTTGATACATCTTTGTTTGTGAATTCAGTAGACCTGAATTCACAAACTTCTCAGATCTGATTACTGAACACTTACAAATAAAGGAGTTGTGATTTCTTTCTGCTCAATATATTTATGTCAAGAGACCTTTTGGGTACTGTTACATATGGGATCAAAGTATAAAAACAAACTCACATTGTAGAATCTTTGAATGAAACTTTTCAACATAAAGTCCGACATTGCGGTTCCGGTTTCAAGTAAACACACAACTACATTCATCTCATTAAGAATCATTTACAGAAAACCATGTATAAGTTGAATGTACCATGATTTGTAACCTTTTTTAATTTTTTACTACTATTTTTATTCATTTTATTCTATATCCAAATAAAAAAAGTTAATCTCTACCAGTGTGCTAGATCATTTATTTGAATAACCAGTGATAAAATTTTACCAATATGTATTATAGCGTATTGCCTATGAGATTATTGAGTCAGAAATTAAGTGTAAAATTGAAACACGTTTACATCCCTTCTACTCTGTGACCCGGCTAAAGGTGTGAAAGGGACGAAAGGATCATACGACATGATGAATTCCAATTATTTAATTTATCACTATAATTAACTCAGACACAAATAATACTCTAAATAAGATTATTCAAATCAGTAATAGAGCAAGAGGGAGACGAGATTCGCTTTGGGGAGAATATTTTCATTCATGCAGCTCTACCTTTGATATTACTTTACACAGAGCTTACGTATTGAATGACCGAACTATTAGTTTAACATTCTAAACATCGACTTAATTTAAGATCACAGGACCTGAACTCATGCAGTCTTCTATTTCATTCAAGTTGACATTAACACTTCTGGTTAGCTAATCGTATCACTTTCTTGTTGTCTAAACTTTAGCTTCCCTACTACTTTGTAATACCTGCTTGACTCTGAAACCCCTTGTCTACCCGCAGACCCGGCTAGATGTGTGGGAGAAACTGAATGATCAACAAACATGATTTCAATCTAATTAATTTATTGTTACCAAAATATCAATCAGACACAATAACAATCTAATTAAGATAGGCGATTAAATAGTAGAGCGTGGAGGTGAGATTCTATAACACGGGGATACTACTACGGACCCTCAACTGAATCTAAGACAGCTTAAATACGCTCCAATATAATTACGTCGCACACTAATAAGCTAACTTCTAATTAATCAAGCTCACGAGATACCTGTACTGTTTATACATCGGATCCTACACTGGAATCTTGCAGGTGATCTTTATCGGGACTGATCAATGTCGTTGGATCCACTGGTGTAATCCGTTTTCCTGGACAACTCCACGACCTCTTAATAATTCCACTATCTTTCAATCTTCAACTAACAGACTAATTCACTGACTTTTTGCTAACTCCTACTTGCCAACTCACAAACTCGCGAAAACAGAATTTATATAATATACTTCATTTACCTAATCACGCTTTCTTGGTCGACGAAAGTTGGTTGAATTGAATTATTTTTCCCCAGGAAGAGTCCCTAGTGAGTGAGTGAGTGAGTGATTTTGGGGTTTATTGGCGCAAGAGCCGATTTCGGCTATACTGCGCCAAACATTTGTTTTAATATCTGTGATCTAGACTGGAAGAGAAAGAAAGAATGAATTGGAATGACAAGAAAGAGGGTGAAAATAGAGAAGGATCACTAGGGTACCTCGGGTTCGTGAAGCCCGTGTTTACCAAAGACAGTAAACCCTGTGGGAAAAGGAAAAGATCACTAGGGCACCTCGGGATTGTGACACCCGTACTCACCTAAAGAAGGTGAGCCCCCTGAGGGGGGAAGAGTCCCTAAGGTGTTAATATAGTCGCGGATAGAACCGTCACAACTTCACTGCCTCTTCGCTAAATATTCATTATTCACTTCACTTCTGATCTACTCACAATTCACTAACTTTTAAACACGCGAAGAAGGAAATATATACTAAACTTAATTTGCATATCACGTTTCCTTCTTTTAGAAGATTAGTTAAAATTATTAGCCCAAAAGGAGTTAGTTGAAGGTCGTCACAAAATGCCTATGTTGGGATATAGTCCGAAAAAAATGTACTAGAGGGTCCTCGGACTACATAAGTGTAGGGACCCCTGATCTAATGAACAAATAGGATAATTTTATGATTTGTAAAAATAGTTTTATATTTTAAAAAAACACAAGAATAAATTTTAGAATTGAATTGAAAAGGCAGAACAGCTTTTTAAAATTTTTTGTCATAATCAAATTAGTTCGAAAAATGAATTTAAAAAAATAAAATATTGGTCTTTCTTGAAATTAATTTCACCCTTACCATTTTATGAATCTTTAATCTGTCCGTCATAAATTTGTATGTAATTTTAAAATTTTGATTTAATTAATTTTGATTTAATTTGATTGATTATCCACATACTTATACATTTTCTATGCTTATTTTTAATTTTGGAAAACAAAAGTACACTGTAAAAAAATATTCATTTTTCTTTTCCCCTGCGCAGTTATTTTGTTCTACACTGAATTGTTTTCGGTATAATTAGCTGTGTTATTAATAAAGACAAAGATATTACACCAAGTTGGTTCAGTATCATTAAATTATTCTTTAAAGGAGTTTGTTTCATTTTTTTAAGTGTAAGTTCTTCCAATTTTTTTTTTGTTTTTTTGTGAAAGATTAACTTTTTAAAAGTTACACTTGCAAATGGTTAAATAAAAGGACTGAATTTGAATCGTTGTTGCCTCAGTTTCCATTTGGCTACTACTATGTAATAAGTATTAAGTAGAAAAAAAACAATCTTCTCATACATTTTTAAATTTGTATTTATTAATGATATGAATACATAAAATAATGAGTATTTTTACATATGTTTAAATTATGTGTTTAAATTGTTATTGTTTAATTGTATTTCTGATTGAAATTTTTTCTCTCTTTTTCTTTTTTTTACTTCAATGTTCCAGCACTGGAGATACCTAGAGGTTGGTGCTATATATTTTTTGACATGCATGTGTGTGTTTTTGCATGAAAGTGTTTATTTTAAAATTTTCTTGATTTTAACATTGTTCTTATTTAAATTTTGCTGCGACGTAAGTGATGCATCAAATTTGGCATATGTAATTAACTTTATAATTTTTACTTATATATGTATATGTAATTTATCATGATTTTTAGCGTTAAAAAGACCGCGATGAAGCGGTATTTCTAGATATATTAATATTTCCCAATTCTCTTGAAAATCCTTTTATTTGCCAAATTTACACTTAAAAATCAACATGTACTTCACCTTTTATAAGAAATATTTATACTAACAATATTTATTTGACTGAATGTTGCTAATACTTTGTTTCTTTGCTTAGTGATATATGTTTATGTAACTTTTATTGAAATGCTTTTATTAGTACTTTCTGTACACCTTGCACACAAAAAGTTGTTGCAACCTGTTTTTTGTGTCTAATTTGAAAATAAACGCGTTAACATAGAAGTAAGAAATTTGGAGAAAAAGGGCACTATTTTTTTAATGCGATATATACACTCACTTCCAAAAGTTAAGCACAGAGAGGAAAATGATAATTTCCGGAAGCCAATCAGAATTGAAGAGGATGCAATTCGCTGCAGAGATAGATGGAAGTATGCAAATATGTTAGGTAACAGCCAATCGTGTTTTCATGTCAAGAAATACTCAAAAAGGGCAGTCTTATAAGAAGCCAGCTTTATGAAGTGTTACAGAAATTGATTGTAAGTGCTGATAGGTGTTTAAAACTTTCGTACAATTTGTTTTCAAGACATACGTGTTTCTAGGATTTCCAGAAAACGAATGGAAGATTCTGAGCGCTGGCGTGGTGTGGGGCGCATTGAAGCAGGACAGTCGATCACAGATGTTGCTCTTTTCTTCGGCGTTCATCATTCTGTAATTTCACGTTCATGGAAACAATTCCAAACCACACAGACAATTGTCCGAAAGCCCGTAGGCGGTCGCCCAAGGGTTGCAACCCCCGCGGAAGATCGATATATTGCTATTGTAGCCAAGCGGAATCGCAGAGAGACCTCCACACGTGTGACATCTATGGTTACAGTGTCCATTGGTTAGGCTATATCTGCAGCTACTGTACGCCGAAGATTACATATGAATGGACTGTATGCCCGGGTACCTCGAGTTTGTGTTCATCTATCCGTCCAATCAAGAGGGGCACGATTAAAGTGGTGCCGGGAATATGGCAATTGGACTGTGTCTGACTGGGGCAATATCATGTTTACTGATGAGTCAAGATTTGCTGTGGAGCCAGATGACAAGCATATAAGGATATGGCGTAAACAAGGAACACGCAATCAACCCCAAAACATCACCGAACATCACGCATTCCGAGGCGGAAGCATTACGGTGTGAGGAGGGATTTCATTAGGATACCGCACCGACCTGCACATCGTTAAACGAAGTTCTGGGACAGCTGTCCGGTATCGAGATGAAGTCCTAGAACCCATTGTGAGATTGTACGCTGCAGCAGTTGGCCCTACTTTTGTTTTAATGGACGATAACACACGTCCCCATAGAGCTGACATCGTCGATGACTACCTGGAGAGTGAAGAGATTGCGCGTATGGCGTGGCCAGCATATTCGCCCGACCTTAATCCCATTGAAAATCTTTGGGATGCTCTCGGCTGGTGCTGTATCTTCACGTTTCCCACCTCCAGCCACTCTTATTGAGCTGGAAACTGCTCTACAAGAAGAATGGCGATTGCTTAATTCTGCGGTGGGTTGACCACCAAATTGAAAGCATGGTCAGAAGGTGTAAACTTTGCATACAGATGAGGGGGGGGGATCACATACCCTATTAATGTCCTTTTTTTTCATTTTATGCTGTTTATTTTCACTTTATACATAATTTTGTTTAAGTCTCCAGTATGACATTATCTGATAACTTACAAAAATTTAATATTGTTTTCATTTCTGTATATAATTATTGATTTTGTTTTAATTATAAATATATATGCTACTTTACTGCCAAATTTTGTGTCAATCAAATCAGTATTTGTTGATTTTTTTGCATTTTACATCTTGGTGCTTAACTTTTGGAAGTGAGTGATTTTAACATTACACACAGCATACTTTACAACAACAGCAAAAACCTCTTGGCATTAATTGTGATAGGAGGGAAAATGTTGTGGAAACTTTACAAAAGTGGCTTCTAATGAGGAGTGCGTCCCCACCCCTATCTGCAATACTGTAGTAGCATCAATTTTCCAGTTTGCTAATTGCCGGGCATTGAAATGGGAAGCTAAGACCAGACAAGGATTAACCCTTACTTCAACTCATGTAATGACATTGGAGGAGGATTTCTCAAGAGCAGTCAATTGATAAAGCAGTTAAATTCACTCCTCTATTAGTATGTCTTCCAATAATGTTGGATTGGTTGCATCGTACGTTGTTCGCTTGAGATCAGCAGATGCCCTGAATCGCTCTTTAGTGGGAACCTGGTGACTACGGTAGTCATGAGTGCGAGCCTTAGTGCCACTGAAGAGCCATCATGTAGAGGTTTGGATTTGTCGTGGTTTCGAGTCATCCCGTTGGGGGAGTGTGGAAAGGGGAGGATCAGCTCAGGTGTCGTCCTCTTCACTTGACCGTGGCTGAAAATTACGTCGTCAATAGCTGTCGTGTTGCTTTGTAGTGCTAAGTTAGTAAAATTCTTTCTTACTGAACGTGAACTTGGACTCGTCTGTAAATAGAACATAAGGCAATTTCTGTCTAGTCCAGGATACGCGTTCCCATACCCAACATAAAGGGGCATATCTTCCAATGGTTCAGGGGATCACACACCACTGGTTATCTTGCTTAGAGACCTGCATTATGAAAATAGTTTCGCATAGTAGGATACATTTTTGTTCCTGGTGCATAGTAAGATTTCTCCTCCAACGACCCGAAGGAGTTAGAAAACGGCCTCCCACAAGTATTGTTACTCGTGGGTGATCTTGCACATGTCTTTTAGACACAGAATTTTCAGATTTCAATTGATCCTACAGTCGTTGGGCCACACTGGGACCACATTGATACATTTAGTAGCATCAGCTTGTGACAACTCCATTTCCTAATACACTACTGAAGACGCTCCTGAATATTGTCAACGAAATTATATACAAGTAGTACTGATTAGTAATCATGCATCCAATGTACATACGAAGTAGCGAAAGTTTGATTTTTGCACATTTTCTCCCACTCTTAAATAACTGTCCTTTTTTTTAAATAATAGTTTTGTTTTTTTCCCCACAAGTTTTCTTTCAATTCATTACTATCATTCATACAAGTTAAGAATTTTATTATTGCCACTATTTTGTTTAATGGTGAACTTCGAAGTACCTGTTGTACTTTAACTTTTGGAGTCCAGCAGTGCATAGATATAATTATTAAATTATTTCTTTTCTATTTTTGAGCAAATTTCTATTTTTATAATGACAAATTCCATTTCATAATTTAAAATAAAAACACATCGTACTAAATTTACTACTGATAAAAGTTTACTTCCATCCACTCAGTAGAAAAATGTTTTCTGTTTTTTATAATGTAACACTTATTTGAAACTGTAAAAAAGGCAAACTATTTTTTCATGTTTTACAATCTTTTGCTTTGCAGCGAAAATCCAACGGTTATTTTGTTTTATTTGTCATTTTTAAAACCTTACAATTCATGTGTAAACGTTAACAAAATTTATTAATTGATAAAAGCATATATTTTCCTAAAATGCCATTAATTCCTCCCTTTCCGAAAGTGGTGGCGATTTCATGTCGTTGAGTATCTGTTGATAAGCAATTTTTAATTCAATTAAAAATGTTTTCAGCATTACTTACAGTTAATATTTAGATCGAAGTAAATATTGTTTAAAGGAAGATGTGTTCTTTAATTTGAGAAAAGCAATATACTTAATGTTTGACTAGATTAATCATTCAGTTTTGTTCTAAATACGATTGTATTTGAAGTAACATGATTAAAAATTAACTATAGTAGAAGGATGGATTTTTTGAGAATTGTTGTGAATTTATTAACGACGCACTATTCAGCTACTTGGGTGTTTTTTGGTGACAGATCTCGTTATTTGAGCATTGGTCAAATGACGAGGAAAACACCTGAGATGCCTCCCCCTCTCTTAACTTCTACACCACACCAAAGGGAGGACGTTTGAGCTTCGACAGATTTCACGTGCACGACGGGTCTTCAGTGATACAAGGTTCGAACTCTTGACACGCCGGCTACGAGTCCATTACCTTGACCATTAGGCTACCGCGGCCTCAGAATAGTTCTGGAGTATATCTTAAATAGTTTACGTCAAGCTCTAAATTAAAAATGTTATTAAACAGCATTTTTAACATAAAGGTTTAAACCTTTTTGTGTTTTCTAGATTGTTAAATTTCAAGGCTTGCAATGGCATAGAAAGTGGGAGATTTCTGAGTGAAAACCAAATATGAGCCGTCACGATTTGGCATTTGAAGTCATTTTATTTTGGATGTTATTTGCATGGCTAATGGGGTGCAAACCGAACCAAACTGGAAAATAAAATTCTCGTTGTCTCCTCTTGTCATATTGCTGTTTCCTTTGATTTTTCTTCATTTCTAAACGTTCTCCAATGTCTTTTGTAATTGTTGCGACCAGCTTTAGGTATAAAATGACTCCAGAAACAAAGTTATTCTTAACAAAAGCCTTGAAATCTTCCCCGACATCGTCGACGATTCGCAACTCTGTGCAAAACTTTAGGAATGCAGGTGTATGGCCGGTCATATCACAAACGGTCTTATTCATGGTGAAACGAATGACTGGGAGTTTCATACGCCAATTGAGATGGTTGTCTTCTGAAAGGATAGCAGAACGGGGTTGTATGTAATTCTTTTTTCGCTCTACAGAATTAGATTTCGAAAAGTAATTTGATATTAAATTTTGACTGATGTTGAGAATAGAGAAAATTTGTTGAAGTACAGAACTCTAATACACTGTATAACAAAAAAACAAAACAAAACAAAAAACACTTATGTCGAGTTGTCCGATAGAGACAAAATTTGGTGGGTAAAAAGATTATTACAGAATAGGAAATGATTAAGGTTTCAAATATATTGAATGATTTATTTCAGAGTTATAGTTACAAAGTAACGAGCTCAATAAGGTGGTAACTATCCTCTGGCCTGGATGCAAGCAGCCGCACGACGTGTCATTGAGTGATAAAGCACCCTGATCGTCTTTTACGGTATTTCTTGCCAAATTTCTTCCAATTGTCGGGCCAGGTCACCAACATTCCCTGGTAGGTGCAGTCGTTTTCCCATCCTATCCCATACATACTCAATTGGAGAGAGATCTGGTGATCGAGCTGGCAAATGAAGTGTTTGACAAACTGTTAGACAGTTCATAGCAACACGTGCTGTGTATAGTCTGCCATTATCTTGTTGAAAAATAAGGCCAGAGTACTGCAAAAGGAACGGTAGCAACACAGTTCTTAGAATGTTGTCGACCTACGCTGTGCTATAAGTGTGCCTCTAATGCCGACCAAAGAGGTCCGGCTGTCAAAAGGAATGGCACCCCACACCATAACTCCTAGTTGACCAGTGCTAGCTCCTTCTAATGCAATGCCTGTTGTACACATTCCAATTGCTGCGAATATAGGTCCGCAGTGACCATTTGGCCCGTTGGTAGCAACTCATAGTGAACCACTTGACAGCAAGTCCACCAGACACAAAGCATAATCTTGCGTGGGTGCATAGGTGGTCTTGCGCTGGGCGGGACAGTATCGTGGAGTGACAACTAATGTTTGGAACGCTTGGGTGTGTCGTGCAGGACCCACTTCTCGTCACTGGTCAGCACCCGATTGAATATGGATGCGCTACGGTGGCGAGAAAGCAACGATAAGCAGGATGCCACCCTTTGTTGCTTATGGACTTCCAACAGCGTGTGAGGAACCCACTTGTTCAGCCTGTACGTCTTACCTAAGCGGTGCAGATGAAGTCTAACAGTTTCACTGGAAGTGTTGAATTGTCTGGCAAGTTCACCACACGTTTGACTACTGTCCCTCTCAATGGCCGCCTGCAGGGTTTCGTCATCCAAGGCCTGTGGTCGTCCTTTTCGAGTTTTATCATAGAGGGACAAATTTCCCGACCTGAATTCATGAAACCAGTGCCTTGCTGTATGTTTATTGGCATCACTATCTTCAAACGCTTGACATATTCGGCTACTTAATGCAGCGACATATTAGCCTACTTTGAAGTTGTAAAGTAATCAACCCCGAACGAGCTCCTTCGATACGCCCATTTCGCTTCGCTACTGTACGAGTTCCGATTGATGAATGTGAGCAGTGGACTTGCGTTTATAACAACTGATATTCCTATTCTCGACTGACAGTTTCTCAATCACGTCATACACGAATTTGTATACTTATTCTCTTTTCTTTCAATGGAAACGCGCAAACGGCAAGAACTTTTTTGTTTACCTTGTATTTAAAAATTGCCAGAATTCAACACATTTGTATAGTTGATTTTAGAAAATAATTCATTCTTAAAACAATATACGGCAATATCAAACTTATTTTTGTGACAAAAAGAAATCATATTTGGTATCAATATACGCTTTTGGTTTCAAATGAAATATTCACACACAAAAAGAAGAAAAAAATACCACATTTAATTCATCTAATAAAGATTCAAAATATGGGACTGGGTGACGCTATTGGCTGGTTGATGATGAGCCCAGGGTAGCCGTCACGACTGCCATTCGTCCAAAAGTAAAGTCTGTTTTACATCTGAAATTAGTATCCGATGTCATTTGATTCATTGACGATAGTACTGACACTAAGTCAGACGTGTAGTTTTGTGCTGAGTGCTTAGGGAACTCCAATAGGGGGCTGCGCAGCCATCCCTGTTGCGAATGATTTGCCTACTGTCAGTCGTCTATAAGCATCAGGTGGCTACGTGCTTGGTAAATAAATCTTGATGAACCATGCGACTAATCTGCTTATCAGGGTGATCTGTTGTGCATCTGGGTGATCTATCTACCGTGTTTTGAAATGATCTTGCGGCATCTAACCCCACATCCCTTCCAAAACAAATGGCAACATTGCGCATCGACAAACTGAAGTCATGCAGCTCTAGAATACGATCTCTTTCCACCGTGGGCGATAACTACGTGTATTTAGCTCATTGACTTTTCCGAGGCGTATCCGACACTTCTTCCGTCGCAGATAGCATATATGAAGTAAGCTAGCTACCGATCAGAATCTGGTATCATGCAATCAGATGCGTTTGCAAATATAATCATTTGCACACATTACATTATTTCACCTACATTTAGTTACTACCACATACTTAATGAATTGCACCCCTTCACTTTTGAGGAGTGTTCTTTGAAAGTACAATTACTGTTTTAATAATTATATTCTTATCTTGTTTTAGTTTCTGGTAGGATTTTTTAAAAATTTCATTTTACTAGAACATTACATTTATCAGTTAGAATTTAAACAACTTGTTTTATTCTATGGTATTTCCATTCCCTATTCTAGTAACGCCTTTTCCTTATGTCTCTTTCTTATGACTAACTTTTTGTTCTTTCAGACTTACACATGCTTACATGTCTGTTATTCCTGTCGAGCTTGTTGTGCCCCTGGTGTAAGTTTTCATGTCCCTGCTTAACTATGCTGCTTTTTTTACGATAATTTCAAACTCATTTTTCTTTCTGATCTAATACTAATACTTTCTAAATTTTGATGCTTTTTTAAATAGTTTTAGAAGTGGCATCAAATTTTAAATACTTTAATGCTTATAAATGTTTTTGTCAGTTTTGTATTATATTTTAATATTGTGGAATACTTATTTATTTTTTTTACTGTCCCTCCCCCTCCTTTCCTTGTAAATATGTTTTTTTACGACATGAAATGTATATGGAAATAACTAGATAAAGGACGAAGGGGAACTGTAAAATCATATGACAGTAATTTAATCAATTTTTTTAAGTTTATTTGATTAATAATTTATTCCGTAGTTAAATTTTCAGCTTTATTATATTCAAAGGTTGTTTTATTGATCAACTTTTTTATATATGTACAGGGTTAACGAAATCAAATTTCCGTTATTCAGAGAGTCCTGGAGGCATTCTGCTAGTCTGAAAAGAAAAATATTTGGGCAACAGACATTTCAGATGATGCACTCAAGGTTTCTGAAATAAAATATAGTTAAAAAAATAGCCACTTGATGGCGCTACGAGTAATTGTGTGAAGAAAGGACCAACTGAGATCAAGAAACAGTGAAGGTCTTAATGAGTGGTCTTACACAAAAAGAAAGCAAATAGGACAATACACAATAACAAAGTTGCACTTGCAAATTATCAAAAATAATGCACTTTTCTTGATGACATACTGTACTTAGCATGCAAATCAGTGTTTTAAAGCATGTTCAATATGTGAACCATCATGTTCGACAACGCACTCCATTCTGAAAATCAAGCTTTCTAACGCTGAACGGAGAGAGTCAACAAGGATGTTGTTAATATCGTAGCGAATACTGTTCTTCAAATCCAACGCAGCTGTCAAACCCTTCCGGTAAACGTTATCTTTCAAAAAGCCCCATAAACAGAAGTCGCAAGGCGTGAAATCGGATGATGTGACGGTCAAGCTGTTGGGAAAGATGGGCTGATCACACGTGCGTCTGTAAATGCCTGCCTTAACAATTGTTGGATTGCGCTCGAGATGTGAGGAGGGGCTCCATCGTGTATGAATATGGTTTCTTGTAGGCAGTCTCGTTGCTGGAGAGTAGCAATTACGTAGGTCTGTAACATCTCACGATACCGCTCCCCGTTAACAGAGCTGGTGGTAAGTCCCTGAGGGGTCACTCGTTCAAAAAAAAAAGGGTCCGAGAATGAATGAAGCCGTGAACCCACACCATACGGCACTTTCGTATCATGCGAAGCTTTGGCATGTACCGCGTGACGGTTTTCTGTTGCCTAGATGCGACAATTATGATTATTCACTTGTCTATTAAGATGGGAGTACGCCTCGTCTATCCACAGTATGTTCCATGGCCATGAATCATCGACCGCCATTTTTGCGAGAAATTCTAGCGCGAAGATTTTGCGAGTATCTGGGTCGTGCGGTTCAATTGCTGAACCGCTTGAATCTTATACGGGCAGAAATTTAAAATTTTACGCATGGGATTTGTTGGGCAGTGGAGTAGGGCAAATCAAGGGTACGTGAAATTGTCGGTAAGCTGACAGTCGGTAAGTTGACCATGAAGCAATTCACTGCTTGCTTCCACGACCGCTGTAGCAATATTCTCTATGACGCACAGAGGGCAGTTTTCACGATCTGACGCACGGAAGTTATTTTATGGCTTTAAAGTCTTCAGAATTATATCTAATGATCAACAATTATTGTAATTAATTCGGGTACAGGTGCGCACTCTTTACTCGAGTGCAGGGTGACTGAGTTACCGCAATTCTTTTTTTATGATTATTTTTACTGTACACAATAAAAATCGTGAATAACTTAATTAAGAGAAAGTATGTTTACCTACTTTTAAGGACTTTTCAACTTTTCTTTCATAATTTGAGAAAAAATATCAGCCAAACAGAACCAAGAAATTTCAAACGTGTGTGACTTTAATTAAGGACACAAATCACAGACACTTTTCGCTAACATTATTGGAAGGATATTTACAGACAAAACTGCCATATGTTGTTCAAGTTATTGTAGTTTTATTGTCCTTTGATGATCGATAAAGGGCATGTTGAACTTTTTCTTGCTTATGTCTTTTTAACAAAACGAAAAGTGTCTTGTGCTACAGCTTCATATTTTTCGTGGTGGAATTCTTTAAGTAGAATTTGAAAATTTTACTTACAACTCAAACTTTTCCTGTTCATCGATTTTCTTTTTTTTACTTTCGCTATGAGGATTAATATGCTTTATATCAGCTGGTTCTTCCCTTGCTTGATCATTTTCAACTTCCTTCAATGCCTTTTTTTTTTTGCTCATTTACTTTTATTAACCATAATAAGTCGTACAACACAGCAATCAAAACTATTAAGTTGTTCATAAGGAAGAAATGTGTAGCCTGTTCATAGAAAATATCTTGGAACTAAAGTGGTCGCGTGGGGAAGTCAGTCAAAACAAGTACTTTAAAACTAAAAAAAACGTTTGCCACTCCCCCAAAAAAAAGGAAATATATTACATAGACATTTTAGTTCCCATGAAGACTGTCCTATAGGAGGATATTGTCAAGGTCACTGGTAGCAAACAAACAGTTTTCCCTGAATTATCTACTTCGTGAGCCTGGGGTGACTGTGCCCCGCGCGCTTGCTCCTGGGTGAAAGTAAATCGGGTACTATATTTCTATACTTATATTTTCTACCAAAAAATAAGGCTATTAGGGGCTCAACAAATTTGTGTCAGGTGTGAATTTGATCAAGAATAAATGACCGCTAAGTGTGCCTAGTTTTTGAATAAGGATCTAAGGATATTAACAGCAATAGTAATGTGGCATGTGGGGGAATATTTACAAAAAAATAGGGTAGCAAGTTAAAGATTAAATGTTTAACAGATTAAAAACAAATTCAATAAAACAAAAGTACACATCTACAAGCATTAACATTGTACCTATGCAATAAAGGGTAATATGTATGATGAGGAGGGATATATATATAATAAAGAAGTGAAAGAGGAGGTAACATAGAGTATGCATGATTGTGTGGGTAGGGAGGGTTTGATTATATTTGAGCAGTAGAATTAGCATGCTATTTATTGCATGATTCCGAGTCACTAGCATTATATTCGCTGGACTCGTGTCTCTTACAGCGTGTCTCTCGTGTCTTATAAGAAGGCGAAACAAGCGTCGCAGAAATACCAACGGCTAACACTGAAAAAAATCATAACTTTGTGGGTTGCAGGAAGTAGCAGCTAAATTTGGTATTAAATTAAAGGTCCATATCTACTCTATGTGGCTTAAGTGTTACAATGATCAATCCATGCCAATCCCAAAAGTTCTAGTCCATTAAACACACACACACAAACGGCATTCGTTTGTGGGAATTACGCATTGTGCTAAATATTACGTTTTTACAATTTTGAATCAAATTGAACCTAATTTGAATGTCAAATAAAGAAATTATTAACCATAACGTGTATTTTCAAATAAAAATGCCAAAAGCTACAAAATTTTGCTCAGACGAAACGATAGAACTTCCGACTGGAAAACGAGGCTCACAGGTTTCCTCGTAGCCCCAACAATCCCGATTTAAACCGTCGACTGGTGGAAATTTTCAATCGCGTACTGACGAAAACTAATTACAAAACAACTAGGGAACCTATGAGGACCATAAATTGTAGGCTGTTTCTTTTTTTCGCGCTATTTCTTTTTTTAGGGTTTTCGTGCACCAGATCGGGAAAACTGTGCGATGGCGGTGTTGACTCTTTTTCATCCTCTTTCAGGAAGAACGCCTAGCTGTTCTGTTTTCTCGAATTTTACCATCATGCCTTTAAGAGCACGCTCCGACATCGGTCCACGTCCTTGTTTCTTGATACAACTCTCTGACAACCGCCGCTGCATTCTCATTTTTGCGGCTTCACAAAAGAAGTGCTCTCTCAGGCAACTTCGGCATTCTGCAATGCTTCTCTGATTGTGGCCAGAACTTTTATTGTGCGTGATATTTGCATATTTTTTATAGAATGTGCTGACCCACTGTGCCATCTTTGGCACTTTTTTAAACTAATTTTTTATTTCAGAACCTCGTGCGCATCATCTGAAGTGACCAAATAATTTTTCTTCGGACCAGTAGAACGGCCTCCAGGTTCCTTTTAAGTAGCGGAAGTTTAATTTCGCCAACCCTGTATATACATATGAAAAAATATAAAAATATTTTTAGTGAGAGATCAATTTTAAAAATAGAGGAAATTTAAAATATTTAGAATAGTAGTATATAATATGGAATATATTTAGAATAGTTTTATATAATATATAATAGAAATTATTATACTTTTTTAATCGTTTAAAATAGTTACCTAGTATAGCTGTTCAAGTTTGTCTCATATGATTACTAATTCATTTAATTATGCTCTCACGCTAATATAATCTTAATAATCTTATAATGTTTAATTTTTTTCAACAAGTTCTTAAAGAATTCAGTTATAAAAGTAGATTGAATTTGTTGATAAGTTTGTAAATTTAGAGACATTAGACATGCTACTTTAATGTATTAGCTAAGTCAAAAGATTCCAAACGAGATGGTAAAATACTCCATTTGTGAAATTTTTGTTGGCTGTACAGGGGTCTCAAACTCGCGATCGCAACGAACATTTTTGTGGACCCACAATAATATATAATAAAGTAATAAACCAACGCAGAATAAAAATAAGATAGGTAGAATTCGCTAAACGTTATTCTCTTTTTTTTTTTTGCTATTATTAAACAAAATGCTTACATTTATTTTGAATGTACCACACAATTAGGTAAATACGGTATTTAAACATAAATAACATCTAAAATATGTCCAAAGTTAGGTTACGAATATTGATTTCTTTTGCGACTCCCCTAATGTTAAACCTTATTTGTTTGGCCCTCGTTAGTCTTTGAGTTTGACACCCTTGCTGTACAGCATGTTCTGGATTATCAGGTGATGTATTAGCTTGTAATATAATTTTTATATAAATGATATTTATATCTAAATTATTGATTCTAAACAAAAGTGATATGGGCTGATAATTTTTTGAGTTTTTATTTTTTATTTTTTAAATCTTTATGCTTTTGAGTGTGCTATTTTTTCATTTGTTGAACTATAGTCTTCTGTTTAGCTCTATAAATTCTAATTCTGCTAACTAAACTGCTCTTAAGATATGTACATATTTACCAAGCTTAGCTTTCTACAGTTTAAAAGCTAAGTGCAAAAATTTCTGGTTTTTATCTGCACAATTATTTCTTTAAATTGAACCTTTCAGTGGATTTACGTATAAGGAAGAATTTTAAAATAGAGGAAAATATTTAAGAAAATAATTAGGATTAATATCCAGTTAGAATAATTTCATATTTTGTTTGGTAATTGTATTAAATTGTAAAAGTGTTTTTTAAAATTTCTCTGTTTGTTCTCATATTTCAAAGATAAATAATACTTCAAATTTTGCTGTGTAGTTTTTTCTCTATCTTTTCATTTAAATAAATTTTACCTACAGCTTTTTAATCACATACGAGTAAGACATTTCGATTGAATAAGTGAACAGAAAAATAAAATTTGAAAATTATTTTATATTGATGTTTGTGTACGAGGATATTTGTTTGGCAGTTATTATTATACTAAATAAAATGTTCTGTCTGTTTACATTCATTTGAGGCTTTATTACTAAATATATTTTCAGCAAAGGAAAATAAATAAAACTTTTCCAAATTAAAGGACTTCAAATTCTCAATTTATACTGTATATTTTCCCATTGAATGTTGTAAAATTATACCTGCATAAATTTTTTAAAGAAAAAAAGTTTTATGACTGCTTTTATATAACATGATTAGAATTAGAGGGCTAGGTTTTAAATGAATTTTCTGTTCGAGGAAAGTATGTAATGTGTTTATTTAACAGGGTATTGTGTGATTCTGAATATCTTACTTTTGAATCTAATGCTGTGATATCAAAAGGAGAATGAAACATGTATTAGTATTAGGAGTTCTTAAATAACCACGGAATTTAGGATTTAGTAATGAAGATGTCTGTTGCTTTGTATACTGCCTAGCAATCATAACTATTGAATATCCGCACACATATATTTCTGCTTTCAAAGCATCATTATGACATGCTATAATGTTAATTACTTATTTATTTCATTTATATCAATCCGTTATGTATTTTTCATTAATTTTGACTAGTGCATCAAGTTTTTATTTCTTTTTAACACGGTTCGATAGTACACTCCTAAATATATAAATTTTAGTAACTGTCTCATGTGTAATTTTATGAAAAACGATTGTGTGTGTTATATAATTAAACTCGATAAAGTGGTATGAAATGTTACTTTAATATTATTGTGTTATCAGGCATCACTTAATTTTGTTTTTCTATATTGGCAATACCTTGATAAAACATTGTGTAAATAACAATCAGGCCTTTCATGTAACCTCACTTCTAAGTCATTAAAAGCGAAGAGTTCCGTCCATTCAACTCTGATTATCTTATTTATAGAGCAATTTTGATGACTTAAAAACTTTCTTGAATCGTTTCTTTTTCAAATTTAATAATGGAACAATTGCTGAAATATGAAAGATTCGATATAGATCCCACGTATTCTAATGCGGAAACAAAATGGTGCCACTGGAAAAGAACTTTTGAAAACTTTTTAGGAGGCATGAAAACCATTACGCAAGAAAATAAACTTCCTTTGCTGTGTAATTACGTAACCTCAAATGTTTACCAGTTCATTAATGATTACACAACTTATGTTCAAGTTACTGTGATACTTGATTAAATTTTTTATAAAGAAACATAACGTTATATTCGCTAGACATTGCTTGTCGACGTGAAATCAACAAAAGGAAGGAACTGTTAGTGAATATTTAAAGTTTTAAACCAATTGAACACAGATTGTGACTTTACTGATGTAAAGGCTGAAGAATACTGAAAGGAGTATATTAGAGATGCTTTCATACAATAATTAAAATGTCCTAGTATTCGTCAACGACTACTCGAAAATACATCGATGATTCTGGATCAAGCTTTTGAGCAAGCTAGAACTCTTGAATCAGCCGAAGTGCATGCAGCTGTTTATATATACGGGAAGTTCTTTCCCAGTACACACAATCTCCAGCACTGGAAACTGACGATTTTTCAGGAGAATCCTTAGCAACATCAGTGAATCTTCCTCCTCCTCAAGATCTCAAAAATGCTTCATTTGTGGAAATGACTTGCACTCACGAACCATTTGTCCAGCAACTAGAGATGTTATTTGCAGAAAATGTGGGGGGAAAGGGACATTACTAGCCAGTGTGCAAATCTAGACCTGGTAGAAATTCTTCAAATGTGGTGGCTTCTTCAAACACACTGACAGCTATTTCGGGATCTACTCGCTGTCTCCAGAAATCAATTATTAAGGCATTGGTTAATAACATTCAGAGCTCAGTGCATTAATCGATACAGAGAGTTCTCTTAGTTTTCTTAACGTAAAACATGTGGCGAAATGTAAATCGAAAGTTGAGCCATATTTTGGAAAAATATGGCTAAAACAGTGGGTGATTGTAAAGTTAATTTAAAAATTGAAAACTTCATTTATCAAAATGTGGAACTTTTAGTTATGGAACATTTAGTTAGTTGATTGGCCTTGATATTCTAAGCAGGCATTCATCAGTAGAAATTGGATTCGATGGTAATAGACATCCACTAACAATTTATTCTTTGGCACAAGTACCTCCTGTTTCGTTATTTTCTAACTTGAATCCAGACTGTAGACCTTTGTTTATAAAGTCGACACGTCATACTGATGAAGACAATAACTTTATGGCATTGGAAGTTCAGAAACTTTTCTAGGAAGGAGTCATTGAACAAGTAACTCACCATGGAGGGCTCAAGGCTTTGTCGTTAGGGGAGAAAATCATAAGCCCAGAATGGTGGTTGACTATCTCAAACAATTAATAAATACACTTTGCCACATGCCTACCCTTTGCTAAAATAGAAGAGGTAATTTTAAAAATTTCAAACAAATAAGGTTTTTAGCAAAATTGATTTCCCAAGTACCTACCATCAAATTCCTATCCAGGATAGCGAGAGACATTATACAGATTTTGAAACTTGTGAAAAGCTCTACTAGTTTTTACGTATTCCTTTTGGGGTTACTAATGGAGTAGCTTGTTTTCAAAGAGTCATTGACCAAATTATTGAGGAGGAAGGACTCGCCCTGACATATCTATTCATTGATGATGTTACTGTGTGTAGAAAATATCAGAAAGAACATGATGACAACTTAGAGAATTTCAAACTGTGCCAAAAAAAAATGACCCTAAATGAAGATAAGTGTACCTATTCAAGTAATTCTGTCCATTTGCTAGGCTACATTGTACGGGATGATATAATTAAACCAGATCTTGAACGACTAAAACCTTTGAGAGATATGCCTGTTCCGAAAGACTCATCTGCATTACAACATGCTTTAGGAATGTTTGCCCATTATTTTCGGTGGATCTCGGGGTTTTCTTAGAAAATACATCCTCTTCTAGAAAGAAACAGTGTAGTTTTTCTAGAGATGCTGTATTGACTTTTGATTCACTGAAAGATGATGTGACAAATGCTGCCTTGGCAACAATGGAAGATGGCATACCATTTCGAGTAGAAACTGATTCTCATCCGATTTCGCGATTGGAGCTACCTTGAGTCAAGCTTAACGTCCTGTTGCCTTTTTCTCAAGAACCCTAAATGTGTGCATCTGAATTAAGACATCACTCTCGAGAAAAAGAAGCATATGCCATTGCGGAATCACTTCGTCATTGGAGACACTTCTTGATGGGAAAGCATTTTGTTCACGGATCAACAATTAGTCGCATTTGTATTCAATCAGTGGCAAGGTAGTAATATTAAAAATGAAAAGTTAATCCGTTGGAGACTTGAACTTGCTAGTTTTAAATTTGGCATTATTTATCGTCCTGGAAAGCAAAACGTGATTGCTGATACATTATCCCGTATAACGGATGCTCTAACTTCCAGAGTCGATTTCTCAGCTCTCTTTGTCACCTTGGAAGTGACACGTATGCATCACTGTTCGTTGCAAAAATCTTTCTTTTTAACACGCTTTTATAAGTTTCACTTGTATGTAACGGAATCTTTGAACTCGATTTTCACCCGCTTTAAAAGGTCAGATTAATTCGAAATTTTGCACACTTGTCTAGGACAATACAATAATTTCGTAATTTTGTTCCGTTGTCCTGCTCAGGACGTCAGGAATAACGATTTTCAGATTTGGCGACTGATTCATAAAACCGTTTCCAAATTTGGATTAATTATAAAAACCATGCCGTATCGGCGCACTGATAGGATGCCATTGGGTATTCTAGATATTAAGATTAATTCATCAATGAATAAATGATAGTTTAAAAAAACTAAAAATGCATGTTTTTTTTGTAGATCGAACTAAAAAAATGAAAAATAAATTATAGTTTAAAAAAACTTAAAAACACGCTTTTATGGCTAATCGAACGAAAAAGTAAAAAAATAATTCTTAATATAAGAATAAAATGATTAACTGGAAAATTAATGTCATTGGGGTAAAAGTGTGGGGTGCTTTGTACTACTTTGTTACACTAACTCAGCATTTCGGAAGAGAACTAGTAAGAAATTATAATAATTGATATAGAGCACCTCACACTTCTACCCCAATGGCATTAATTTTCTAGATAATCATTTTATTCTTATATTAAGAATTAGTTTTTTACTTTTTAGCTCGATTCACTATAAAAGAGCTTGTTTTTTAAAACTATAATTGATTCTTTAGAGGATATAAGGAAAGTCACAAACTTCTGTCTAATATGCAGAGGCGGATTAAGCGGGTGTCGGACCTGGTGGCCGCCAGGGGCCCCCAGCACCGGGAGGGGCCCCAAGCTTGATGGATTCCACCAGCGGCGTAACAAAGAATATTAGCGCCCCCTGCTAACTCAGGTTTGGGCCCCAAGCCCAAATATATATATACAGAAATGGCCATGTTATATACAGAATAAAATGTTTTGGACAAAATGGATATGGTAAAAATAATTGAATTTCCCAAAGAGAAATCAAACTGTAAGCTCTTAATTTTTTTGTATACAGTTAAGATTTTTCTTTAGCCGATGAGTTTTATTGTAATTAATACATTTTGTTTTGAGAATTTAAAGTAAGTGACTCTTTTCACTATTTTAGTGGTTCGACTCTTAAGCTTGTGGGCCTCAAACCTTTTACCGCCAGGGACCTCCAACTACTTTAATCCGCCTCTGCTAAAATGCAACGAATTAAAGCCAAGATTTGTTAAAAATGTTGTAACACTTATGAAAGCTACTTCTCCATTTGAAATGTTGAATCTTGACTTTAAAGGGCCTTTACCTAGTGTTTCAAGAAATCACTATATTTTAACGATAGTTGATGAATTCTCTAGATTTCCGTTTGCGATCCCTTGTAGTGACATTTTTGCAAAAACCGTAATATTGCATTTGAAGAACATTTTCTCTATTTTTGGAATGCCATCATTTATTCATTCTGATAGAGGATCAGCTTTCATGTCCTACGAATTAAAATAATTTTTAACAGCCCAAGGAATTGCTATAAATTTTACTACTCTCTATAATCCAGCAGGAAATGGACAGCTTGAACATTATAATGGAATAATCTGGAAAACTATGCAACTTGCTTTGAGATTTTATAATATGAAAACTGAACAATGTGGGAAGGAGTTATCCAAACAGATCTGCATTCTATTCGCTCCTTGTTGTGTACAGCAACAAATGCTATTCCTCATGAACGAATGTTTTTTCACCCTCGAAGATCCCATAACGGTTGTTCCATACCTACTTAGCTTACAAAGCCTGGTCCATTTCTAATGAAAAATCAGGTGTGGGCTAACTAATATGAGCCAATTGTCCAAGAAGTGGAATTAATTGAACCTAACCCTGACTATACACATGTAAAACCTGATGATGGAAGGAAAGCAACTGTTTCTATTAGATACTTGGCTCAAAGAGAGGAAAATATCAGATCTGATGTCAACAAGGATGCAGTGGAAAAGGAAGTTCATCTAGATCTGCAGCCAATAAACTCAGACTCAGCTATTACTTTAGAAGATTCGACTGAACAGAACGTGAACACATTAGCATTGCGTACGGCTCGTCACAGGCAACCTCCTGCATACTTGTACTATATCAGGGACTGAAATTACCAGATTAAATAATTGGGGGGGGGGATGTGATATTATCCTTATGTCATCTCCTGTTATGGTAATCTGGCATTTTACGCTTCTGTAGTTTGATTGTAATATACTTTATCACACTAAAATTTTAATCATGCTTTATTATGTACCAATGCCGATTTCAAATTTTAAAAATCTTTTCTCTTTTAAATGTTTTAAAAAATCTGTGTATTGGTGTAAAAACTAATTTAAAAATATTATCTTAGCTGTGTTGGAAACTGGATTTTTGTTCATGCTTGTAAAATACTTGAATGAATTTTCGAATTACAGAAATTAATTATATCTTAACTTTTCTTCATGACCATTTTTCTTCTATTTCTAACTTTGTCTTGTTTCATTCATTGTTTACTTATTTTAGGTTAATCGTCATGTGGAAGACCTATTTGAAGATTTACGTGATGGACATAACTTAATATCCTTGCTAGAAGTTCTTTCTGCAGAGCTACTGGTATTTTTTTATATTTGTAATTCTTTTTTATTTGATATAGTTTCTAATTTGTTAGACACGTTGCTTTTTTTTTTTTTTTTTGCTTAACTATGGTCATCTGTAAAATATACACTGACGGAAAAAGAAATCCCAGCACCAAGAAATACTTGTGTTACATAAACGAAATTCGGTAGGCGTATTTATACATCTGAAAGCCTTGAGAGCTCATCGAGTTTGAATATGGTCGTGTAATAGGGCTACGAGAAGGTGGATTTTCTTTCCGCGATATTGCAAATAGATTTGGCCTGAATGTATCCACTGTGCGTGGTGCTCAAGGATGATACTGCTTCAAGAACACCGAGTTCCGGGTGACCACGTGACACTACTGAGAGTGAAAATCGCCGTATTCGGCGTACGGCTATAGCGCATCGTACTGAGTCTGCGGTAGAAATTCGAGCTACATTTGGTACCACAGTGACACAACGAACTATTAGAAATTGTTTTTTTTTTCAAGGACAGCTCCGAGCAGTTTGCAATGCCAGTGGTGTCAAGCCAGTGCTCATTGGAAGACCTAGTGGAGATCTGTTGCGTTTTCTGCTAAAATCGGGTTCTGGCCTTGGTGCAGTTTCACTAACAGAGATGGCCGTGTTTTGGTCAGGGAGGCCAGGGAATGCCTGCAACTAAACTGTCTACGGCCTAGACACACTGAACCTATACCTGGAGGACAATTTCCTATGACAGCAGGATTACTCTTGTGGTTATCGCAAACACATTGACTGCAAATTTGTGTGTCAATCTGGTATTTCAACCTATAGTACTGTCATTCATGAACAGCATTTAAGGGGGAGTTTTCCAACAGGATAACGCTCGTCCTCACACCGCTATTGTAACGCAACTTGCTCTACAGAATGTTGACATGTTACCTTGGCTTGCGATATCATCATATCTATCTCCAATTGAGCACGTATGGGACAGCATTGAATGGCAGTTCCATTATCATCCACAGCCAGCAGTGACTGTCCCAGTGTTGACACAACAAGTATAAAAAGCATGGACCTCCACCTCCATACCACAAAATGACATTCGACACCTTTATAACACAATGCTTGCATTCAAAATTTTAGAGTTTACATCGGCTATTAATGTAACAGTATTTCACATTTGAAATGCATTTTCTTGAGCTTAAATTAACCTGTGATCTTGAAAAAATTTAATCCATTAAACATGTTTACTAGACAATTGCATTGTCCAAATTTCATTACTCTACGATTTTTTTTCTTTGTGTTGGAATTTTTTTCTTCTTTCTGTCAGTGTATTCAAAAATTCCTCAAGGATTATCCTTATTATTTTTTAAGTATAACAAATGTGCATTTTGTTCTAAATGTATCTTTAAATCAGGGGGAAATGTTAATCACTTTTTCAAACTTAGTGTTAAAATTAATCTAAAATTTCAAATGATTATAAAGAAAATACTACTTTTTTGAAAAGGATCAGTAATTTTTAATTAATTTTAACAATAAATTTATTATTGAAATTTCTTTCGATGATAGATAATGAAGCAAAAAAGTGGTACTTAAAGGTCAAAATCTGTTTTATTATATATTTTAAATCCTCGAATACTTCATTTTAATTTTTTGTCTTCTTACTGAAATCGCAATTGTAGAATTGCGACTTATTTTTTCTTATGCTTTATGCAAATTAAAAATACTGAAATAATGGTGTTTTTTACTAGTTCCCTACATGTTTTTTGGTGTCTTATATGACTTGCGAGTTTAAGATATGTGCTGTAACATATTGAGCTTATCAAAAACAATGTGAATGAGTATTTTAACATATTAGATCAGGCATTCAAATTTGTCACATACTGCATAAATATTTGCTAATACTTAAGAGGTAATGTACATTACTTAATTAAAAGTATAACAATAAATATTTGAAGAGACTTGCTTTTATATTATCAAACCATGATTCAATATCTAGAGATAACTGATAAGTATTTGTTATGCAAATTTTTTTACTGTTTAAACTTTTCAGGGGTAGTGATTTCCTAGTGAAATCATGCATTTCTTTCATGCATAAAATCAGAGCAATTTAATTAAAAAAAAATTGGTGTGGTGGAAATTTTTACATCATGCTTTGATTTTTATTCATGGAACAAATGTATAAATAGGTGGTTTCCCTAGGAAATTACTGTCTCGAAAAGGGTTAAAATTTAACAATATATTGTTTAATCCAAAGATCTAGCCAGAATTTAATTCAAAACATTGTTATGCATTCGTTAATAGTTTTCTTAACCTGAATATAAACAAATGCTGCTGTAAGGGGAAACAGTATAGTTACTTTTATTCTTATAATCGTATACGTTAATCCAGGATATTTTAATTTTTTTAAAGATGTGTATGTGTGACATATTTCTTCTATTAATTTGAAAAAATAGAATAGTTAATATAAAACAGTTTTTAAAAAAAAAAATGTACATTTTTAAGGTTACACTGAATCAATATATTAATTTATATAAATAATTCAAATTTAATTTATGATTAGTTTTGCCATAGATGTTTTTCTTTATTTAGAATTTTTACAGGTTTCAGTAGAAGTTGTCTGAATTATCTACAATTGTTTACTGAGAGTATAAAGGAATATTCTCTGAGTTTATTTATTATTTTTTTGGAATATTTTATTATCACGATAAATGGCCTTATTAATAATATGTACAATATTCTTTATCAGATATACAGTACATATATATCTGTTCCAGTCTTTGTTATATGCAGATGATCTTGTACTTTGGATAACTGGCAAAGATGTTGCTCAGTTTGAGGGATTTATGAACACAGCTTTAGGGGTTTGGCTTAGTGGCCAGATGAAAATGAATTTTTGGTTAATATCAACAAAACTCTGAAATCTTTACTCTGAGTACTAAACAATATGACATAAATCTGAAATATACGAAAATCCAAATTTTCTTAAAGCAGACAGTGCAATGTATTTGGGGATTGTCTTGGACTCAAAACTTAATTGGAACAAACAAGACTCTAGAGTCTTTAAAAGAGTGACTTGGCGTTTGAATCTATCTCTTAAAGAGAATTGCTGGAGTGAAGGGGCGATCAACCTAAAATGTTCTTATCACTACTTACACGTTTTATAGTTTCCTAGCTTTTAATTATGGTGGAGAATTACTTATGCACAAGTTCTACTTTGTAAACAACATTGACCCGGAACCCTATGTTACTTCCGGTATAATGTTAGTCTATGGGAAAAAATTAAAATTCAACAGAGTTTTTAAAAGTTCTATTGCAAGTGTTTGAAACCTTTTTTGGACTATATGGATAGAAGATGATCTGTAGATTTCCCATTCAGGATTTTATATTATTTATTTCAGTATCTTTTCTAAAATACCTTGTTAATTTTTTAGCTCACTTACGGCAAGGTTGGCACAATTGCTTGCTTATCGCGTTTTTTGGTGACTAATATTTAATATCAAAACAACTATTATCATAACTGTATTAGTTTCGTTGATTTTTTGTTTCTTTATTGTTTATCAAATAAAAAGTAATGACAAATATTTTGGAAATTTTTTTTAAATAATTGTGTTTGGTAAATTTTATATTATTAAGAAAATAGTTAGATACATTGCATTGACTCTTATTTCTACATATAAAACTTCATTATAGTTATTGTATTATATTTTTTCCTATTTAACTAAAGAAAAATAATTATAAATTTGTGAAAAATACTTTTTATTTACATTTTGTTAATTTTTGGTTAGTTTTAGTGTGTTTAAATTTCTGAATTGTACACACTTATTACACCATAATAACTTTGACACTTATTACACCACAATAACTTTGTTATAGTGTATTGATAAATACATAGAAAACGCATTTAAGTATTTATATTTCATTATTCTTACTCTACTGTTGGACTAGCTAGTAGTTGCTGAATTGTTTGTCCACATCAAATCTAATTACTTAAAAAACTAATGTTAGAAAAATTTTCAGTATTTCAATTCTGTTTAATTTTACACCAATAGAGATTAATTATGCTAATTAGATTAGCAATAATTTTTATAATTATTCAATCACTATACTGAATTTATAATATGTATTGTATTTTATAAATTATATATATAGCATGTATAAAAAAATAACTATATTATATGTATATTAATATTTTAATTTATATGATTTATAGATCATGTCAAGTGATTATACAGCATTGGAAACAACATTAAAGTCTAGATATGATAAAAAATTAACATGCAATGGGAATAAACTTCTTTGTCCATTTGTTCAGAGAGCAACAAAACATGTTACTTGTGTTTCGTAAAAAGTTGTTTTCAATCACTTTTGGAGACATTTATATGCACCTTGTGGAAAAAGAATGTACATATACATGGGGAAAGAGGAATTGCAAAAGTTTAGATGCATTGAATTATGTATTGAGTAGAAGAAAGTAAACCCCCTTTCAGTATATAGAAATAATGTTTTAAACATTTGTATTTTAATTAGTAAAGTGCAGGCTAGTTGACTTCTGAATATAAAAATACCTTTAATGCTGGATTTCAGCTTCCAGCAATAGTCATTATACATGCATGGCATTGTTTTTTCAAATTAATAAAATGAAAGGAGAAAGGATAATATCTTTATTCCTGAATTAATAGGAATTTTAATATTTTATGAGATTCGTTGTTTTTATAGAGTAGCTGTATATTTTAAAAATAATTCTTCAATGTGTTCCATACCTTTCATATAATAGGGCATTTAAACTTTTGCTTTTCTTTGAAGCTATCCAATTCTACTTGTTTGCATTCATCTGTTGTGTTTAAAATTAGCATTCTTTTAGATTAGGAGAAGTTTGTTCTCATGTTACAGCACATTTGTGACATCTACTGACAAATTTTTCATTGTCAAGTAATAGAATATGATGAATATTATTGGAATTTCTACCCCCCCCCCCAATTTTTCAATAAATATGCTTTGCCAGAAGTTTAAAAAAGTTATTTTTAACTCAGGTTTTAAAAAATTCATTCATGTATATTTTAATTCCAATATGTATCTAGTTTTGTACAAACAAAATTCCCCCACGAGGGGCTGCTAAAAGTGGAAATCACTGCAGAGTAGCAAGTTTGGGTGGTGATTATGAGAAGGAGCACAGACTGGATAGTGTCAATGAACCAGCTCTCTGGTCTTGTAAAAGAATATCAGAAGCATGTAATTAAATTCATTAATTTTGTAATGCTTGCTGTAGTCTTTTGAATTCTGTCAATGACGGATTCTTTAAAAAAGATTGAGATTGAATTTTACAACCTGGTTAATGAAATTTATATCTACAACATATAGATTTCTAGATATAAAACGAAATAAAAAAATTTCAAAACATTTTAAATAAATGTATTTCGTCATCTTCATAAAAAAGTCATACACAGATAAATACACTGTTAATTACAATAAATTAAGATTATATAATGTGAATAATAAGAAATACAAGTTTCTTATTTGCAGAGTTTGATTATCCACTTAACAGCAGACCTTCCCTTTTTGTAGTGAGTAGCCTTCTGTAACTTTGGCTATTGAAAATTTAAAAAATTGCTTATTTGCCATTATTTTGAACTACACAATGTTTATTTACTATTTAAGCTACATATTTTTCTATTTGTAATTGTTTTAATTGCATACTGTTCATTTGTAATGATTTGAATTGCATACTGTTCATTTGTAATTATTTGAATTACACAGTGCTTATTTTCATA
Source organism: Trichonephila clavata (assembly GCA_019973975.1). Lineage (NCBI taxonomy): Eukaryota > Metazoa > Arthropoda > Arachnida > Araneae > Nephilidae > Trichonephila > Trichonephila clavata. Next base: position 314,751 of record BMAO01023929.1, on the reverse strand, counting down.
TACCTATATTACTAAAGAACTATTTGAAGAATTTTTAATTCAAATATAATGTGGCAATTAATTAACTAATGACAACTCAAATATATACTTTCATATTAATTCAAATTGTTGAATATTTAATTCTTTGAATTAATTAAGATCAAAATAATTGCAACACAATATAAAAAGCTAGAACTCTTGCATATTATCTTATATTTCATATCTACAAAGCAGTTTAATTCCTATAGTAATTGACAATGCTTAATTCATGAGATCTATATTAATATTAGTTGACTATGCACAAGAGCAAAATAGTTTACACAAAGGCATAGTTAAAATTATCACATTTCAATTAGTTAATCTTCTCAATTATAAATCATAAAACTAAATATTGCATTTTTATTTAGCACAACTGATTCAATGTACACTTGAAATTTTAAAATTAGTCTTAACAAAACAAGTACATCTAGATAATGTTGATTTCTATGTTATATAATTATATCCACTATGCAACACAAAAAAACAATTGAACTCATACAACAAATATTTGTGTATAATAACAGAAACAGGTTATTTGTTTGAATTAACATGTCTAATAAATACAAATATAACTGATTGTGTAAATAATATAAATAAAATTAGTTGTAAAATCTCTATTTCTTATTGTAAAAGCTGTCACCAAAATTGCTGCCAAGGTTACCATAAATAAGAATCGAGCAATGGCAATGTTTGTAACAAAATACACCGGATTATTTCGATAGAAGAACAACAAAATTTAAATAATATCATTTTAACACAAACATGTAATGAAATGCTTATTAAATAACACAGATTTATTTAACTCTCGCTTATCAGTTTTTTGGTTGAAAAGTAGCCTCCCATTGTAGCCATGTAAATAGACTCGTAGAACAGCGGTGAATTAGACGGTGATTTGAAAATTCGTAGAGTTTTTCAGAAAAAAATCCAAATGCGGAACAAAGAGTTCCAAGTTTGTTCTTTCTCAGGCTGCTAATTTTAAAAGGCTGAAAAAATTTGCTAAAGAAATGCAAGGAAAATTAAAAGTACTTCCGTTTAAGTATATATACAAACAAGGTTATTTTGCTGAAACCGGAAGAAGACGAGGGTTGGGTTCCAATGACTGCAGTGCCCCCATAGTAAGCTTTACGGTAGAACTTGTCCATAATAGCGTCAAATTCCTCTCTGTCAAGGTAGAATATCACTTAAAAACGTGCATTATGGCTCGTTATTGATGCAGCCCTTGTGGCATTTATGAAACTACAGACTAGCTTATACAACCTGGCTGATCGCCATCTGATGGCTATTTTAAATATGGGTGAAAGACTTTAAAATACTTTTACTTGTGTTAAAATACTTTTTGGCCTAATAATGTTCCACCTCATCTTTAATTAAAGACACAAAACTTTTTCCGATGGTGATTGAACAATTTTCAAAGTATATAGGGCTTCCTCTGAATCGTCAGACTATTTTTAAACCTTATACTTTTCCATGCCTTATACATTATGCTAGAGCGGCTTTTGACTTGACCCTTCTCAAAGAGTTTTCTCCATGTAGAGCTTAAGACTAGCGTTGACTGCTGTGTATGAGCGTTAACCTATTTGAGCACTTGACATGTAATTACACTGATGGCTCTGCGGTGGATGACAGAGCAGGAGCTGTGGTGTGTTCTGAAAATTTTTTTTTTTGGATAAAGGAGGCACAGTTGGACACCTTTGTGATAATTTTGGTGCTGATTTGCATTCAGTTTTGATGAATTTTAGAAACTTTAAAATATTATTAGTCAAAAAGTTGTTATAATTGTGGATTACTTTGCTGCGGTCTTACATCAACTGAGTTAGAGTACAAGGTATAGTCTACTGAATCAGGAAGGGCAATTGTCTTGCAATGGATTCTCAACCATTGTGATGTTCCTAGCAATGATCAAGGCAGATGTACTCGGTAAGGAGGGTTGTTGTTTGATCAACGAAACGTACGTATTCCTGCTAGAAATATGAAAATGATTGTTAGAAAACAGTCCATACAGTCAGACTCTGTCATTACAAGGATATTGCCACTAGAAGGAATTAGTTTTCTCTATTAAATCGACGCATCTGTGTTTCTCTGCCGAGGACTTTAGGTGTGGCTTGTTTCAAAGACTGAACATGTTTATTTATAGGCTGAGCTATTTAGATTTGAACTTGTTGATTCCCTTGATTATGTGTTATGTACTTCTCTGTTCCAATGATGAAGGACATTTTTTCCCTTGCTTTGCTTTGAAGAACATCCTTTCCTCGGACTTTTTTTGCGGCTTTCCCTGCTATTTTCTTTTATTTATTCGAACTTTAGTGCAAGACTCTGTATGCTCGAAAAGCAAGGTACGAATGTAATTTTTTTTGGGGGAATAATAGGGATTATTTATATAGTATTTATTTTTACTGTTAAAAGGAAAAATTTTTTTTGAGGAATTAAATTTCATTCCTGTGAGTAAACTCATTTAGGAATATATACTTTTTAATTAGAATTTTTTTGCTGTATATTTGTAATACAGTACTTTTGTGTTAAATGAAATTTTATTTTTCAGCCTAGAGAAAGAGGCAGGATGCGTTTTCATCAACTACAGAATGTACAAGTGGCATTAGATTTTCTAAAAAATCGTAATGTATGTTTATTTTTAAAATTACTACAAATACTTAATCAGCTACATATAAAATGCGAGCATTTTCCCCCCAAAATCACCATTCAAAGTTTTATTTAATAAAAGAAATTCACGAATATGTTTTTTATAAGTCTGTAGACGTTTAATCAAATTTTATTCTCTCATTATTCGAATTTAAATGAATATTACTTGTATTAATTCTATATGTTTTGTTTCAGTCATAGTGTATTTAAAATGTGTATTTTTCTTCTGTATAATCAATCGAGCTGAAATATTTAAATACTTATTTGTTTACATCATTTTGGGGCATTTACTATTTAGTTATTTTACTCTTATCTCTTAAGTTATTTTTTCTAACAGAAGGTACATATTCATTATGAATTTTACTCATCTGCACATTTATCAACTTTCACAATTCTATGTGTGTTATTCCTTCCTGAAGAATCATTTTTAGTTTGAGTATTAATAATTTTTTGTACTTTTTAATTTAAAAAAAGGAATGGAAAAATATTGAAAACAATTATTATTGATCTTGTATCTTTCAATATACTGTAGTTTTATGATTAATTTTGCAATGTGTTAGTTTACTTATGAGTTATTAATGCACTCATCAAATTTTAATATTCTTAAAAAGGTATTTGTAAATTTAGTGCATAATCATTATATGTTATTATAGATTTTTAGTGTTCTTAATTTGATGTAGAGTACTAATACTTTTTTTCTATAAGTATAATAATAGTGTAGTTTTTAAGATTTATTTAATTGATAAGTGATATTTAGTGTTATGTTTTTGTTACATTTTCATAGCAAAAGTTGTAAAAATAAAAAATGCTGTTTTGTATACAATTATTTCATATGTAAATATATCTTTCAAAGTTATGTATATGCTTAGTTATTAATACAAGTACTGATAATCCATCTTTTATATTTCAATTCTTATATTTTAATTCTAATGTTTCAATTCATATAAATATGTCATTATATGTATATTTAAATTAATAGAACTTTCCAGTTTCTTAACTTATAGTTATAATTTATATGAACATATAGAAATACATTTTATATAGGTATAAGTTTTGGATATGTTATTTCATTACAACTATAGTAAAAAAAATGTCAACCATAAGTATTGTTACGTATATCAGGGTTCAAGGATTTTATGCAAAATCAGTTGTAAACAACAAGACAGTTCTTTAAGAGGCATGATAATTTACTGTCGAAAATCAATCCTTGAAGCACAGGATTCAACAGCAAAATTCGCAGAATAAATATCAGAAGGATTTCACACCTTCAACAGCACTTAGACACAATTATCAGTATCTAAAAATACACGTATATATAAGCTTATTCACAAGCACAGCCGAGCTAATCACGATCAAGGCAAGTTCACTAATCACTTGTCAAAACCAGACTGACTGTTGCGGCGAGTATCGCTCTATTTATAGCCGGGGGCGAAACTTCTGGAAAGATGCGCTCGCGTCATAGATCGTGAAATTAGTGGATTTCTCTACTAATTTCTAGAAGAATCCAGAGGGTCCCGAACTCGCCAAATTGGTCGCCAAAAATGATGCCAACTTGGCTCTATCGCCAATATTTCGCGAAGTTCCCATTGAATCGCCATTATAACGTAAGGGACGGCGTTGCTTGTGAATATTACAATTTTAACATGAAATAAATATTACATAGAGTAATATAAATGCATTTCACATCCAAATACAAATTATTTACATTATTTTATACAAAATTCGTAACAATATTAAGTTCTTATTTCTAGAAGCGAAATGAAAAACTCTTAACAAATGTGAATAATTTTAAATTTAAAGATATCGAGACTGGCAATTAGGCTTGGTAGTATGTTATAATGGTAAATGTAGCATCGATTGTAAGTAACCATTAACTTTTTGTGATATTGCTGTATTAGTTGGCTTCTAAGTTAGCTTATATTTTTGCAATTTGGATTTTCATATAATTGCTAGTATCACATCTGTTAGGCTAGAATATTTAACACATTATCTAATAACATAGAGATTAGGAATACTGAAGTTAAAGACAAGGTTTTTCAATAATATGGGCAATTGTAGGGATTCATCAAAACTTTTTAATAGATATAATACTAGAATATTCTGGGAGAAGGAGTATATAAAGAGTTATAAAAGAAAACTTTTTTGCCCTGCAATAATGTTACATGCTATTATAATGATACCAAATATAATAAATATAATAGAAACTGCTTAGATAAGCATCAAATTTGTAAATTTGGTGATAAAAAAACTTCACTTATACAAAAGATGTGGGAACAATAGATGTAAAACATGTGAAATGATCCATAATGATCAAATCAAAGATTATTCTAAATTTACCTTCTGTAAAACATTTAACTGTGTTTACTTATTGATATGTAAACAGTGCTAATTTAAATGTATGGGAAAGACATCTAATAAGATTAATATTAAAATTAATCAACACACAGGTCTGACACTAAAAACTTCAATAATATTAAAAATTCAAATAAAATTGAAGTTACAACATTTTAATTTACATGGTTTTGAAAATGTTACACTTAATATTATTAAAGTAGTCCCTGATATTAAAGATAATGGTGGTAAAATTACTATATTAAATATTATAATGCAGTTTATCCTTATGGACTAAATGTATTATACCAAGGAAAAATATTCCGAATGCAATTAAACAAAATTCTCTAGATTATTATTACAATAATGTGATTAAAAAAACTGATAAAAGAAAAACTAAGAGGGGCTAGAACTAAAAGTTTATGTAGAGCCAAAAATATACTTAAAAATAGTATTTTAGATGTATGTAAATGTTTTGAGAACAATTTTATTAGGAAACATGTTAAATAATTTGTTTAAACTAAGTAAGTCAGAATTAAATATTTCAGAAGAAATACTAAATACAAATGAATTAAAAGATTGTCATGCTTTGCATTCACAAATATTTGAAACATAAAATAAAAGTTACACATACACAATATAAATACAAAATATCAAACAGAATATTATACATTATTACTATGTATGAATAAATCCTATAATAGTAATAATTTTTCCTGCATATTTATAAACACGTGTCAACTTTTATAATATCAGTATTAAAAATAATTTAAATGCAATGAAAAAAATAGATCAATTTTTAATGTGCCTATATAGCAGGAAATCTTACAGTCTTGTAAATGTAATGAATTTAAAGAATTTATCGATAAACATCCCCATCATGTTATTACTGGTAACCTCAACATAAGAAAAGACAATCAGAAATATAATGAGTAGAGGTACTGATTTTAAACTAATGATTTACAATAATAATGAGATACTCAAAAAGCAATTATATAAGTATCTTGAGCAATTCTTTTATAAAATAGCTATTAAATATAATATGCCTTTAAATGCATTCAAAGGATTTAAATATAACACAGCACAGCACCGTAATAAATATAACTTTAGTACAGATAATAATATCTGTTATAAAGATATTAAAAATCAGATTTTAAAAATTGCAAAATAATTTTACTATAGTTTATTGAAATGCCAGGAAATTTTCCCTTCATATGTAAATACTATTATAGCTTAGTGATCAATAAATATTTTTATAATAATACATCTTTTATTAGGTCATCTGTTTCTGAAAGAGAAATAAATAAGCACATTTGGGCTTTTCATCAACAATTAAGAATATAAATTAATAATAATTTAAAATTTCCACGTACATTTTTACTCCTAAATTTCATAAAGACCCAATCAAGTTTAGAACTGTTACTAATGGTATTAATACATATTTCTATAAATCAGGTAAAAGTGTTCATAAAATGTTACAAGATGCAACAGATAATCTTATATCCACAGGCATACTTGCAAAATATCGAAGAACTTATTGAACTAATTAAAGATAAAAATGTTTTTTCCATCTATAGTTGAGATTTTGAAGGTCTTTTCCACTCTATTAATATTGATGATATGATAAAAATACTTTTAAAATTAAATAAAAATAATTTATTGAAAAATATTAATTATGATAGATTTAGTTTTCTAATTAGATTTGTACTGAAAGAGTACTATACATATTATAAATATTACTATTATCAACAGAAAGTTTTGCCACAAGATGGACCAGCTAGAAACTGTCTAGCCAATTTATATTTACATTATTTTGAAAATAGGTTCATAGATAACTCTGAATATTACATTTTTCATTATATAGATAATATCATTTTTGGCAAGCAAGACAATTTTAAACCTAACAATAGTTTTTATCTTTAATACCTTATATTAAAACAGACAAATAATAACCACTAAGCAGCAAATCTTTTCTTGATATAGAAATTAAACTAAAAGATGTTAGAATTACTAATTTTTATGTTAAAAGAGATGTATATTTAAATTCAATATTATAAAAGTACTTCATTAGGAAAGTAATGCACATTCAGAAATATTATGATTAATTACGTACAACATCACAAATTTCTTGTTTTAAAAAATCCGAAAATATAAAAAAAATTATAAAATCTTATTAAATACTGCTTAAATCAAAAATACCCAATTCCCAAACCAAAAATACCAAATATGATTTTATTCTTATATATTTGTATAAAGAAATTCTAAATAATTAGGATAAAATTCCTTAGAGTATTAATATTTTATTATTATTTTAAATTTATTATTTTTCCTAAATAAATATAGTTACCTGCATATTCAAATTATAGTTAAAATTTGACTTTCCCCCTTACTTTCATTTTAACTATAGTAATTTTTTTATATTCAAATACATATATAATTCGTGTCCCTCACAAGTACTAGTTGTATTTATATATATTATTTAATTATTTCAGTCATGTTAATTTCATATTTTTCCTAAGTGCTACTATTCAGCTTTAAATTTGTATTTGAGTCCATAATCTGGTAATAGCTTGTTTATTGCACTCAGATTTAGCACAGGCTATACATTTTTGAATGTTATTTTAGGTAAATTACCTTTTTCTTCTAATGGATTTAGATATTCTATCAATTATTTTTAGTAAGATTTCGCTCAGTATTATTAACAGAAAAGGGGAAGATTGGCTGACCAGGAAACATGTTAAACCCCACTTTTATGCAATTTATCTTGTTTATAAGAACTGTTCTAAGTCAGCAATATTTATAATACTGCAGCATCCATTTATATATTTTTAAAGTTCTATTATTTTTATAAAATCTAATATCTCGTTTATATTCCAATTTCTCTTTTTGTATGCCTCAGCTATATTGGTATATTGATTCATGTGTTTATGGTAGAGAATATTAACTATTATATATTTATATCTATATAAGAACTCTATAATAAAAATCTCTTTTATATTGGTCTTGCGTTATGAACTATTTAATATCTTTTTTGTAAAGAAAATTTAGCAAAGTATTTAAATATACGTCTTTGTTCCTATGAAAGGACACATACTTTCATATTCTTGATTTAAATATGTGAATGTTTCGAATCTTCGATATTATGTAATTTCATCATATTTCAAAGTAGTTTTACTTTAACATAGATTTATAGAAAACAATAGCTGCTTAATTTTATTGTTTTCTTCCTCTTTTTTTTTGCTATGAAATGTGAGTTTTTTTTTGTATTAGTTGTTTTTTCATTTATTCACCTTCACATAGAAAAAGATAAGTCTGTTAGCTTATACTGCCTTTCTCATTGCATGAATTGAGGAATGAGATCATTTGTGTTAATTTTTTCTTTTAAGAAAGAAATAGATGGTTTAAGTATAAATTTTATTAAATTGTGTTCCAAAACATGTGAACACAAACACACAATGTGATTTCATCATATTTCATATATTTGAATGTGAAGTAAGATTAAATCTAAGTAACTTTTTAGGTATTATGCTCGTCTTTTACATAAAATATATGTATAAAGCTGTAAGTTATTAGACAGTTTATGAATACCAACCTCTTCAGTTTAAATAATGAACATCATATGTTTTCTCTTTTTTTTAGATTAGATTAGTAAATATCCGCCCAGAAGATATTGTTGATGGAAATCCAAAATTGACTTTAGGGCTAATATGGACAATCATCCTCCATTTCCAGGTAAGTTTCATGTATTTTACTAAGTTGGGCACACAATTTAAGAACTCTGCATTTTTATTTATTTTGAAATTCTAAAGTCAAATAAAAAATCTAGCTTGCCCAATCTATTCTGCAGTACACCATGAAAATCATTCATAATTTAAAAATTGATAGAATAGGATTTTTCTTGGCTAAGAATTTAACCTGAAAATATCTGATAAATTTTTAACTAAACTTACTCATTAATCTTTTCTGAGGTTTGTGAATTCATATTAAATTTTATTCTTATTTTCTTAGGCAAATCTCAGGTCATTTCCAGTATGGCTGTTAATTAAATACTTTTCAAGCATTTTTGTATATTCTTTAGCAGAAAAAGGATTGCTTTAAACTCTTTATTCAGGAAACTTTATTAATGGTTTTCTGGTTTGATTACGTTTTTGTTTTTCTTTTCTCATAAGAAAACAAAATTAAGAATGATATATTAGTTAAAATGGATTTGTTACATTAGAACTTATAAGAAATATGTAGTTCTTTGCAGCTATGAAAAGCTTAATATATGATCCAAAAATTGTATTGATGAATTTTTTATTAAATAACATTTTCTACTTCTAGAATTGTTTAGGATTATTTTCTGCTTTTAGAATTGTATAGTATATGTTTTTCAACCTAAGAATTTCTTAAGACTTATTGGAACAAATATCACTTATTTTATTTGTTGTATGGGAAGTGCAAATCTGAATCAAAGAATTTTGTTTTAAGTATTGTAATTTAAAATAGGGTTTTTTTTTTTTAATATTTATAAACCCCGTGCACCACCGAACGTATAACACGGGGGTAAACAACACAGACAGAAGAAAGGATTACAACACAAACATCCATGCCTTCTCTGGGATTCGAACCGAGTCCCTGCGGCACCGCAGTCAGCTTCACTGAAAATAGGGTTATTATACTACCATTATATTCCAATAGTGTTGTTTATTCTTTGAAGAACAAAACACCTTGTTCCAACCAACGCAGAAAAATGCTTTGTTAGATCTTATGTATAGAAATATACAAATATTTGAATAATTTTTTTAAAGCAACAGAAAAATTTTTTATTGCCAAATATTTTGTCATTTTTTAAAAAATTTAACTTGTTTTTTGTGGTAGTTCAAATTTTCCTTTCTTCCTGTTCCGACTTGCTTTGTTAGATTTATTGAAGTTAAAGTTTTAAATTTAATGGTTCTATGTTGGAATGAATGGCACAAGTTTTCATAAACATATCTGCATTTGGTTTCAGCTGAAAACAATTGTTTGTGATTGCTTTCTATTTTTCAAATTTACAGTTTTAATATGTTAGTAACTATGCATGTTGAGAAAACCTGCTAGTAGCTTCTATTCTTCTACATAAACTTCTACTAAACTCATTTAAATGACTTCTCCTAAATTTAAAAATATTTGCTTTATTTTTTAATATTAATTCTTTTGTTCTAACATTTCTGTTCAAGAAAAAGAGAAAATTAACTTGTTGACTGAAAGTTAATATCACTTTATTGAAATCTGAAAAGAAATGAGATGATGTTTTGTTCTTACAAGGGGAGGGCAGGACTAAGGAAATTCATTTTGGGATGATACTTGGTGTAATAGAAGTTCTCCGTTAGGGTGTTCAACCCTCTATGTATTAGCGCCGAAGGACCTGTCAATTCGGAGAAAATAGCCTTCAAAATTCAGGTTTAGCTTTTATATAATTAAATTTTAATTACCTCCATTTACACAGTGGCATAGTTGGTAGTGTACCTGCTTTCTACGCGGGCGGATAGGGTTCGAGTCTCGCGATCAATTATTTTTTTCAATTCATTTAATTATTTTTTGAAATAATTAAATTAATCTATACTAATATATAAAAGAAAGAGTTTGTGTGTTTCACCTATTCCGATCAAATTAAGCAACTCAGGAGTATGAAACTTGGCATGTAGAAGCTATAGGTCGTTATGCTATTAACCTCGATGAGTTTTTTTTTTTGAAATTTGCTTTAGATTTTTTTAAAATTATATTTTTATGCCATTTTTCAGCTAAATGGAGATATGACATCATCAGCCATGTCAAGTCTTAACTTTGTGAAAAGTAATATTTTGAGCAGTTTTGGAGGGGACTTTAGCACATTTTACTGTAAATATATTTATTTTAGTCGTATTTATTCATTTTTTGAACTCTTTGTGGAGGAATTACATTTGTTTTTCGAAAAAATAGTCGTAAAATTTTTTTTTCTAAATTTTATTTTGCCGATTGGCAACACTAATTTGATAACAGTAGATATTTTCGTATTTGATTTCCAACATATTATGTCTTTTTCATTTCTTTAAAAAAAGGGTTTTTTTATACAACTTTTCAGACGAAATAATCATTCTATACTGATGGAATGGGGTAATATGTACCATTAAAGTTTACTAATTACTAATATTCAGGCGATGTCATTTGGTTCTAGGTTTAACTTTGGTGCCGAAAACCTGTGCCATGATATGAATCTCAGATGGATTGTAATCAAGTTAAGTTTATCCACCATATTGAATTTGTGTAACTGTGTATAATTTTTGTTCAAATTATTTCTTATTTCCTTTTGTGGTTTGTAATAATGCATGTTGATTGTGTAATGGAACAACTACCCATCTTGCAAGGCCTAAAGCTACTATTTTTATTGTTGTAACCACTTTTAAAAATATTTACTTTCCATAAAATGTTCTATTTCATTTTATGCTCCTGATTTGTCTTAGCTGTACTATGATTACCAAAAATCTTGATTACACTCTTCAAGCCTTTTTGCTGTATCTGAAAAAAAATTTGTAACCCAAGCATAACCATAGACTGATAATACCACCAACATTCAGGTTAGCAAGAATAAGGAGAAGCAAATGTGCAAACCCAAGGTCCTTGCAACTGTTTTGTACCATAATATGAACAAATGTTTTTGCATTATTGACTCTAAGAATAACAAAATTAATAAACAACATGGGGAAGCAAAAATTTTTTCAGATACAGCAAAAAGATTTAAAGATGTAATCCTAAGATTAATCAGGAGCATAAAATGAAATAGAACATTTTATGGGAAGTAAATATCTTTAAAAGTGGCCACAACAATAAAAATAGTAGCTTTAATAACCTTAGGCATTGCAAGATGGGTACTTTTTCCATTGCACAGTCAGCGTGCATTATTACAAATCACAAAAGTTGTGTGTGATAAGAAAAAATTATACACAGATACATGAATTTAATACGGTGGATAAATTTAACTTGATTACAATCCATCTGAGATTCATATCATGACACAGGTTTTCGGCGCCAAAGTTAAACTTAGAACCAAATGACATCGCCTGAATATTAGTAATTAGTACACTTTAATGGTACATATTACCCCATTCCATCAGTATAGAATGATTATTTAGTCTGAAGAAGCTCCTGATTTATCTTAGCTGTACTATGATTATCAAAAAAGCTTGATTACACTCTTCAAACCTAACATCGATGAAATATGGAATTAGCCGATAAAGGTAAAAAGCAATAACCTTTTTTGGTACTTGCGTATTATTGCAAAAATTGCCAACTTAATTAATAACTCACCAAATTGGCAACCATATGCTTCATTTCATATAATGTCGCCAATAGGTTGCGATAATATGTAAGTACCATAGAAAATGACACTCCATTCAAACTAATTGGGATTATTAGATTGCCAATATTGTGATTTAAATTTATAATTTATGATACTTACATATAAGTGTCATCACAGCCAAATTGGCGCCATGCTAATCGCTCCTTGATATCAAAACAACTAAGATTCTGTGTTTGTGTTTTTATGTGAAAAAAAAATCAGTCAGATTTTGTTGGGATATAGTGTGATTTGCTTAGTGCCAGTTTGGCTGCGGTGAAGCTAATACGTAAGAACACGAAGGCTAATACGAATTTTTATTAACGTATGAGATTTTCTTTTTGTTCTGAGCTGTGTATTGTAGTTTCGTCAAAATTAGACTTTTATTTTTATATTTAAGGTTTCTACTATATGTAAGGTTGTAAACTATTTTGGGGGATTGTAGCACATTTTACAGTAAATATATTTATTTATGGTTGTATTTATTCGTTTTCTTACTCTTTGTGATGGAATTTTATTTGTTTTTCGAAAAAAATCGTCATAAAAAAATGTTTTTTCTAAATTTTGTTTTACCGTTTGGCAACAATTGACTTTCGATGTGTTATAACGTATTTATCCTTTTTCGAAAATTCAAAATAGATATAGGATGTTATTTTTGTGCAGCTTTTTCAAACAAAATGGTCATGCTATTATGGTTGAAAATGGACATGAGAGAGAGAGAGATATATACTGTTAATTTTTTACAGCTTTTTCAAACTAACTGGTCATGCTATTTACGGTTGAAAATGGACATGGTGTACCGTTAAAGTGTTCTGTTATTCAGGTAATGATTTAGTTCTAAGGTTGGTTGGATTGTCGAATTGGACACTTATCCCGCCATGAGTGGGTAATACTAAAGCCTAGCCACCGCATTAAATTTATGTATCTGTGTAATTTTTGTTGATGATTATTTCTTTTTTACTTTTGTGGTTTGTAATAATGTATGTTGATTGAATAATGGAACAACTACCCAGCTTGCAAGGCCATTTCTATTGTTCTGGCCACTTTCAAAGATATTTACTTTCCGTAAAATGTTTTATTTCATTTTATGCTCCTGATTCATGCCAGCTGAACTATGATTATCAATAAAGCCTGATTACACTCTCTAAACCTTCTTGCTGTATCTGAAAAAAGTTTGCTTTCCCCATGTTGTTCATTATTTTTGTTATTTTTAAAGAATCAACAATGCAGAAAACATTTGTATGTATTTTGGTACTAAACAGTTGTAAGGGCCTTGGGTTTGTGTGGTTGCTTTTCCTTATTCTCGCTAACTTGAATATTGGTGGTATTATCAATCTACTGATGCATTTGCATTACTATTCATCTGATATTGATATCACGGCAACAGAAGGTAGTTGGGCCTAAAGTAAGTAAAACTTGGAACTAAAACATCGCCTGAATATTAGTACACTTTAACGGTATGTCTTGCCTACTTCCATCCTAATAGCTTATATCAGTACATTTCAGCTGTACTTCTTGCCTACTTCCAACTGCATAGCATGACGATTTGGTTAAAATAATAAGTATGATCACAACCTATTGGCAACATTATGTGAAACAAAGCATATGGTACACATAGGAAGACGACACATAGGAAATCGTGGTTGCCAACTTCGTGAGTTATTAATAGAGTTGGCAATTGTTGAAATGATACATAAGTACCAAAAAATCTTCCTATGACATTTCAATTCTTACATATATTGTCACAACCTATTATTATTACAACATTACATGAAATGAAGCACATGGTTGCCAATTGAGTCCATAAAACACATTTGAAATCAGCGTTGCCAACTTGGCGAGTTATTTTGAACGTTGGCATTGGTGCGATAAAAGGTTAGCACCAACATTTCCTTCCATTGAAAAAGAAAAAGGGTACTGCTTTTCCTGATACTTATGTATTAGAGTCAAAGCGGCACTTTTTTCACCAAAATTTGACTTTTTCTTCATATAAAACATATAAGAATCTGTTATTTTGATATTGTGGTGCAAATTTTGTTGCGGTTATTCCAATATGTACCGTTTTCCTTCTATTGGCAAATTCCATGTTTTTCAATTGTAACAAAAAAGTAGAAAAATGTAACTAAAGAAAAGGACATTCATTTTTAACTAATAAGGATTAACTGATTGCTAATGTTGTGATTTAAATTAGAGTTTCTATCTACATATAAGATTTTTTGACATGCTTTTGTTCTGAGTTACTTATGGTAGTTTCTTCAAAATCAAACGTTAATTTATCTATTTAAAGTAGCTTTTTGGTTTGGATTAATATTATAATTACTATATGTAAGGGTACTTTGATATGTATTTCTTTTATTTCTTTTATCAATTTTAAATATTTAAGATTTTATTAAATGTCTGTGTGTGTTTTTTGTGTTCAAAACTGAGTTTTTAAGCGGAACAATAATTTGTGATGCTATTTATAAACAGAATCTTAGATCATGATTACCTATTCATGATACAAATATCAAAGGTGTAATTTTTTACAATTAATGAAACTACACCTTCACTTCTCGCTTGCTTTTATTCTCATGCCATTTTCTGTCGTTGAAAATAAAGATTATTGCTATTCTTCCTTCACCGGCATATTCAATGTTTTCTTCATTGTAGAAAAATATTGCTTAAAATATAACAAAGAAAATGACACCAAATTCAAATTAATTGCTGTTAACATGTTGGTAATATATTGAAGATAATGCTTCCTATTTATGAGAAACCTGAATGTACAATGTTTTTTTGAGTGTCACTGTTTTTTGCCTTATGGTCCCTATGACCGATAAGAACTCATCTTTGTTTTAAATGAAAAAAAATCAGAACTTTTTTTTTAATAAAAAGGGGGCTATGCGCTGAAACTATGATGAGATGCACCCCTTGAGCAGATTTTTCATCATGACTTAACTTTGCTTCTGACAATCTTGCAAACCAGAAAACTGTATCATTTGTAATGGTTAATTTTTTAGCAACATGGTTTATTATTTGTTTCATTTAGTACTGTTGTTGGTTCTGGGCTATTTCAATGGGGATCTGTTATATCTGTTTTAGGTAGATTTTTTGGTTTTAGTTCATACTAATTAATTTTTTTTTAATACTGAATTACATTTAATACTCTATATTAAATGTATTACAGAGATGTTAGATAGCATTGCACCCATACCTCATATAATACTAATTTAATTTTTTTTCAGTTGAAAGTTTCCTAATGTTTCTTATTTATGATAGCATTTAGTGAGAATCACTTTATCATCATTAATTTTTTCTTTCGGTTTATCTATTGCAAGTTATTTCACCCATAGTTCCCATAGCAGAAACTTAATACTGCTATCACATTTCTAATAATTTTTATTTATATTTGCATTTATTCATATCTGTTTACTCTTTAGCATGGTAATTTTCTCTCTTACACTGAAAAATTTGTTTTTGTTAAATTATTTATTTTTAGGTCAAATTGCAATTTGTTTAAAATTATTTATAATGTGAACATTCATTTGAAAAAAATATTTTTAATTTTTGGTTATACTACTTAATACAGGGTTTTACCCTTCCAAAAAAAATATTTTGATTGCTATAATAGATGAATTTTGGTTTTTAAAACTTAATCCGTGCGAAGAATGGGCATTTCAGCTAGTAATATATATAAAAAGACATATTATTTTCATTAATTTTATTCTGAAATAATTAATTTTATAATAATAGTAACATAGTTAATGTATTATTTTATATTACATATAATATTTATAATGTATTGTATTTCACATTATAAAACTATTTATAACTAATTTTTTTATAAAATATCAGTTAATATTTATAACATAAATATTTATTTCATTACAGTAATTATTTTACTTTATGAAATGCAACATAATTAAATGAATTGGAAAAAAATTTGATCGTTTATTTCGAACCCTATCAGCCCGCATAGAAAGCAGGTGCGCTACCAACTATGCCATTTTATCGTTGGAGGTAATTGAAACTTAATTCTATAAAAGCTAAACATGAATTTCGAAGGCTGTTTTCTCCGAATTGACTGGCCATTCGGCGCTAATACATTGAGGTTTGAACACCCTAAAGGAGAACTACTATAATGCCAAGTTTCGTCCCAAAATGAATTTCCTTAGTTATGCCCTCCCCCTGTTAGAGATGCTATAAATATTTTTTTAGCAAAATTATTCTCGATAAAATATTTTAGGTCAACCTTGGAAAAATAATGCATAAAGGGTGTTTCTTTTTATACAGAAATTTTAATGTATTATTAATATTAAATAATTATATAATGTATTATTTTATAGTAATATTGGAATTCTTTATCTAAAGAGCATGCAAGCTTTATTGAAATTCAATTTGGAATAAAATCTTTTTTCCTATGGTCACCTTCTCTTTCTCATGAAATATTTTCTAGCCTAGATTTATATTTAATTTACGTCATTCATTCTGTCACTGCTTTGCTGAATTTGTAACAACTTGAAGGCTGTTTGTGTTAGGGGTGTGAGGGAAGTGCTCTCTCTTCCCTCAGTGTGGGGAGGTCAGAAGGATGACTATAGCCATATTTCAAAATAATTCAATTTATTTACAGCACAAACCACAACACAAGTTCGATCCGCCAAAGTTAAGAGATGCGCCCAATTAATTAAATATGAAGACCGTTAACGAGGTATGGGAGATATGAGAAGACTTTAAATACTTTGCACACTTATTTAATTCAATAGCTCTGACTTCTTAGCTATCTAATCTAGATTCAATCTCAAGTGACAGATCGTCATCTTAAGTAATACAATTATCAATTACTAAATATCCGCGCCTCACATTCAATTTGATTTATCACTGCTCTGCTAGCAGTATATCCTATTTCTCCCTTCTAACCTGAAAGACTAGACCCTATATAGTAGTCATAATTTGCACGTCCACATTCTTTTCTTTGGGAGGAAATTTTACAATGAAATAATTTTTAAAGACCAAAAGTTCCCCAAGAAGACTATTAGTGAAAAGATTGCGGATAGAGTCGTCACAGGGGGTTCGAACAAAGATCAGCCATAGTTAACACACTTTTATTAATATTTAATCTACAAATACAATTGAAGGTAAGGATTGCATTCAATAATAAACCCGGAAGAGCAATCGCATAGGCTTAATTCAACTAACATATAAGTTGTGTTTGTTACCTGTCTGTTGATGTCACATCGAAGCCCACGAAATTCATCGCGGCATAGGGCTGGATGTACGCCTGTCGTTAGCACTAAATTTGAGCACTATTCAGGTAACAGTACGTTTTCACTCGGTTCCTCTCCTATTTTGAGGTAGATCATCCTAGAGGTGGCCAGGGGACCTCCCATCTTTCTTCTTCCACCAACCTCAGCAGATGACTTGTGGATCAACTGTTATTTAGAGTACCCCCATGCCGCAAAGGGGCACAATGCATTTCCAAACATCCATGCCTTCTCCGGGACTCGAACCCAGGTCCTACGGTACAGCAGTCAGCTTCGCTAACCACTATACCGGATGCACAACACGCATATAACTTAAAGTACTTCACTGAACCCTGGAGCACACTTGGCTACTACGCTTGAATTCTCTTTAAATATCTTGCTTAACTATACGACCTCCGGTCTAAATCTTGTTTGCAATTTAATAACCTTTTTATCGTGAACTATCTACCATCTTCTTGTACTCTAATACCAACGTTTAAATAGCAGTACTAATTTGCCTAAATCTCGTCTTCTTCACCAAGAAAG
The DNA here is from genome assembly GCA_019973975.1 of Trichonephila clavata. Lineage (NCBI taxonomy): Eukaryota > Metazoa > Arthropoda > Arachnida > Araneae > Nephilidae > Trichonephila > Trichonephila clavata. The sequence continues at coordinate 296,667 of BMAO01023929.1, read as the reverse complement.
GTTTCAACAGAACTTACAGTTAAAAAGAATAATTTTATCCAAGAGGATCAGTAGAAGAATTGCAGATAGACCCATTACCCCCCCCCCCATGTAAAGAAGACCTGATTAAAAGGTGTCCTGATTAAAAGGTGTTCTAAATTTATAAAATTAAGAAGGGAAATTCTAAATTTACTCTAATTCCTGACCAGTTACACACTCGCAACATAGTGCCAAAAAATTCAACTAACCTACTTTCTATCTTAAGCTTAATTAATTATGTACAAGTGCATTTCCTTTACAATACTAATAGAAATGTAACATGGAAGTACACCCCATTTGGGCTAGGACTAGGGAGAAAACCTCCCTCTCTAGAGGAAAAAACCCCAGTCGTGTACTCCGCAATAATTGTAATAAAACAGATTATAAACTTATGAGCCACCTTTTGCTCATGAATATGTTCCTTTTCTACATCACTTGCTTCTCCACTATGACCTTTAATAACATGAGGGTCTGTCACCCTGAAATGGAAATAAGATCACTAACAAATCATAACAGTATCCTGCATCTGTACATTTAATATCCATCAAGTATCAGTACATTCATTTGTAATATTGTTTAACCATGAATACATGCATTTCTTAACACTAATCAATAATACATATATTTCTGATACTAATAAATTCTAAATACACATTTCCACATATAAACACCATCAGGTTTTTCCAAAAATAACTCCCCCTTCCTTTGTGTTGTACAGTTTGTGTTATGGTTACTTGTCCCTATTAACGCTGTGTCCCAAATCAAATACTATATACATACTTACATTGAATACATTCAATTTTTCAAGTATAATATGCAATAAACAAACAATTCACGGAATTCTTGCTTACTAAACAAGTCCAATTGATAGCAAAACAATTGTTAATAACAAATGTTTTCCAAAATGTAGAAGAAATTAAACACAAAAGGGCATTTTTCAAGTGGTAGAAAAATGCATCCATCTTGGTGACCAACTTTGCTCCAAAAAATAATGATCAAATCAGACTTGGCTTTCTGCAAAAATGGCATGACTGCTTGTCAGAAGATCTTTAAAAAAAAACAATACAACCTGGCATTTTCTTTAAAGATTTCCAGTTGAGTAGCCGCTGATAACCTCAACACTGGGCAATCTTCGGCTGTTGCATCTGGCAAACTGCTCAATGACAAAAGCTTCCTCAGCTGTTGAGGAAAGCTCTGATTTCCTGGAGTCCGCTCGTCTGTGTAAGCTGTAGGGTCTTGCACATCGTTGCTGAATCCTCTCCTTGATCCTGCCCGGCTAACTCAGTCGGTAGAGCACGAGTCTCTTAATCTCGGGTCCGTGGGTTCATGCTCCACATTCGGCGCCTCTGTAACAACTCGGGGGTTGTTAGTGTTTTGGGGTTCAAGCAAAGATCAACCATAGTTACTTTAACACGTTGTTATTAATAATTTTCCTTAATCAAAAGAATCACAATTAAAGGTAGGGAATGCACTTAATAATAATTCCGGAAGAGCAATCGCATAGGCTTGGTTCAACCAACATATAACTTAAAGTACTTAACTGAATCCTGGAACACTCTTGACTCCTGTGCTTGAATCCTCTTTTTATATCTTGCTTAACTCTCTATACGACCTCCAGTCGTAATCTTGTTCACAATTTAATCAACTTTTAATCGCCAACCATGGACCATCCTCACATAATCTAATGCCGACATTTAAATGTAGCACTAATTTTTTTTTGCCTAAATCTTGTCTTCTTCACCCCGAAAAGTTTTTAACAGAACTTACAGTTTAAAAGAATAATTTTACCCTAGAAGATTCGTGGTTAGACCCGATACAAATTGATAAACTTTTTAATACATTATATTGAAACAAAGATCAAATGAGTTTACCTGGATTATGATCACTCTTTTAATAAAATCATCCAAATAAAAATCGTTTAAGCTAAAATGATACATAGGTTTTAGTTAAATATGTATTTGTGTCTATCAATTACTGTTTCTTTTAAAAGCAATTTTATCTATTCAACTGTCAATTTTACATATAAATTATACAATTTTATAGACACACACATATCATCTTTTATCCTCAACTTTAATTCTTTATGAATTTGATATATTCCGCAATCTATCTTAGTTCCATGTAGACATTTGTTTGTCATATGTTTTGGAGTATGCTATATTTTAAACCTATGGTACTTATATGTTAATTGATTGAAACTAAAAGGAGAGCTCACGGCTCTGAAATATTAAATGCAACTGTGCTTATTCTAACAGGAAAAAAAGATCTACAGAATTGTGAAATATATGTAACATTGCTCCATTGTTTACATGAAGTTTATAATTCTGAAAATATCAATTGTACATGTTTTCTACTTTTGTAATTTTTCTGGTGAGTCATTATAAAATTAAAGGATTTGCTGTAATTTAATTGTTCTGTGGCTGAAATAAGTATCAAATAAGTGTTAGAATCAAAATATGTGTATAAATGCAGCTTGGTATATTTGCACGAATGAAATGTTTCTCATATCTCATCACATGCGTAATTCTCTGCATATGCATAATTTTTTAAATTGGAAATGCCACTCTAAACTCATTCATAACTGAAGACAATGCTCTTAAAATTTAATAATTTTTTGAAAGAGTCTATCAAATAATCCTGTTTACATACACATTAAGAGTTTAGTTTCAAATGCAACTGTGTGTCTAATTGGGATAAATCTTTAAAAACTTTTTTTGGCTCTATATTGGATAATATGAAACTAATTTATGAATATAATTTTCTAAAGAAAAGTTTAGAGAGATTTTTGACAATATGTGAACTATTTAAAATTTATAAATACTGTACATTTAAAGAAAGCATTGTATATAATTTAAACGGTTAATCTTATCCTCAAAAAATTTACACATACATTTTCTCTCTCTGTTATAAAATGATAACATTAGTCTTAAATATCATTTTTAAAAGATAACTTAATTGCAGTTTTCATTGTATTTGATCAAATTTGTGTAGAAAAAATGTATTGCTGTAGTAATTTGTGGTTATTGGTTTTTAAATAACCATTTCATTTATTGTATTTTTAAAATATGTGTCATTCTTTCAATAAATTTTGGATATCCAAGCAATTTTAAAAACTGAAAAATATTTTTTTCTGCTTAACTTTGCAGATATTTTTCTATAATTATATAGTGTCCTGAAAAAGTCTTCCGAAAATTCCTTCCCTTTATCAATCTTAAAATGCAAAATCCTTCTGATGTTCTTAAATTTCCAGAATTTCTATTCATTTCTTCATGTATCTTACTTGGAAATTTCAAGATTTACTTTTCAATTATCTAGTTACCTGACAATTCTGTTTTTGAAGAATAAGGTACGTTGAATTCAGATAATTTTTCCTATGCCTTCGAAGTTAAGTAATGTTCTATTTGTACTCTTATATTAATAGCCTGTATGAATTAAATATTTTTGAGGCAAGCTATTTGGTTGAAAGTTTAGTCTTATTTCATACATAATTAAATTTCACCTGTTGATTAATCATATTAGTGGAATATTTTACCACACAGTACACTTATCCCTGCTGGGCTCCAATAATGAGATTTAAGATGACTGTAACTCGTGTTCCATTATCCAGTGGTATGTAATTTCTTAAATGACAAAGAACTTTACATTTAATCATAAAAAGTTTTGTTAAAATAAAGGATTAACATTAAATTTGAATTATAAAGAACTTAATAAAATACAGAGAATCCCTTAAAGATTATCAGTATAGTGTGCAGGTATTACATCTGTCACATCTCATAAAGACAACTTTTTTTTTGTCTTTTAGAAAACATTTATTACGAGACAACATAAATATTTAGAATCATGAAAAAACATATATGAATTAAACTGAGGTTGTTTTATTAGGGCAACCGACCCTTCAATTACAGATTTCAACTGTACAGAATGGTAGCTCACTTACCACTGATCTGTTACATATAACAAAAATAAAAGTGTGAAATTACAGAGCAGTTCCCTCTAGTCAATGCTTTTCAACACTTCCCATCTGTAACCCTGTAATTTCACACAAAAATTTAATCAATAAAAAAATTCTAACAATAAAGAAGCAATATTAAATTACATTTTAAAAAATCAAGATATTTAAATACATAAACAAATTATATATTTATTAAAAATTCACATTTACAAAAGTGAAGAATATTAGTATATGATAAAGTAATAATTCAAAAAGTTCAATTTGGTATAAATATTTATTTTTGACTAATAATTATAAACTTCAAGATTGTGCAACAATTTTACTGGTCTTCTTATAGTATTTGTTTGAGTTTTAATGACAAGAGCGAATCTTACAATCTCTTCCAGGATAAGCTTATATATTACACATTGACTACAGGTTCATAGGGCAGTGGTCGTCACTTATGAGTACGACATCTCATCAACCTTAAGTTGACAAGATACTTTAGTAGGAGGACATTTTAATACTCTCTTCATAATTATTTTCATTTAACTCTATTGACGCTATGGCATTATGTGCTTGACCTATAAATAATGTTTTTAAATGCGCAAATTTTTTATTTTATGTAAACTTTCATTTTTATCTATTGTGCTTTCATAACCAGAGGCGGAGTAAGCGGCTGGCGGCCGCCAGGGGCCCAAGCTTGATGGATCCCAGTTATAAATTCAATGTGCAACAAGAAGATCTTGAACCGAAATTAAACCTCGTGATTTCCGCGGATTTGAGTCGTGTAGCAGCCCTAGCCATCTTTCTTCGGTATATGTGTATTGTTGCAATTTGTACAAAATTTTCAAATGCGTTTTTTAGCTCTAATTTTATTTCAAACAAACGAATACTATTCATCTCAAACAAGTTTGTTTTTAGCTCACATCTGTGATAAAGTTGCTCTTGGATACATCTTTCACTGATGAGGGGAAAAAACCCAAGAAAAAACTATTGTGAACTAATGAAACTTCGGCAATACACTTGTCCAGGTAACATGTTTAATTGATTTAAAGTTTCAAGATCACAGATTAATGTAAGCGCGAGAAGAGCCATTTCAAATGTGAAATGACAGTACATTAAAACCGTATAACCGCCACAATTTTAAATGAAAGCATGCAGTCGTGCATATAATGTGTCGTAGAGTACCGAATATTCGTTAATGGGATGGAATTGCATGCATGTTGCTCTTGGTTGGTCAATATAAGGTTTTTTAATTCTATTTGTGGAGGATGCTGTTGTTGGTGCCCAATGATATAACATTCACGTTCGATTTGAAAAAGATCTGGTGATCTAGCAGGTCAAGATAACACGGACACTCTCTAGAGCATATTGGATTATAACGGGGTATGAGGGGGTGCTTTATCCTGTTGAAAAACATCCCTTTAATGTTGTTTATAAATAACTTTTCAGCAGCTTGAATCACCAGACTGGCATACAAGTTTGCAGTAAGGGTGTGTGAATTAACCTCAAGAGATATCCTGAAATCAAAGAAAATTGGTCGTGCCAGACTATGACTCTACATACAGGCCCAGTGTGTCTGGGCCACAAAAGGTTGTTTGCAGATGCTGACCTGGCCTTCTTCAAATCGAGGTACTGGCACAAATATGGCAACAGCTTTAATTAGAGGACACAACGTATCATCACCCCACTCTACAATGATCTGTGGCATGACATCACTGAAGTCGCAGATGGTCAGTGATTTGGAGCTAATGGTATGAGTGCTACAGGGCGTCTGGCTGGGAGCTATTTCTCAAACAATTGATTTGCTACAGTTCACTGTGTCACTCTTGTGCCTATAAAAACAGTAATTTCAACTATAATGCACTGCAACTTTCCCCAGCAATGTGGTGAATACGGTGGTCTTTTCTGTCTGTGGTGACCCGTACGCAGTTGGACCATAGATTTCTTGAGGTAGTGTCTGTCAAAAATCTGACTCAGTGGATGCATTCCTATTTGGTAATGGTGATGGGTTGGAGAAAGACATTGAATATATATAATGCATGTTCAGAATGTTTTTGCTTTTGGTTAAAACGATGTTCCACAAATCATAAAATAGTTAATGAATTTTAATGTTTCTTGTTACTAGATAAAACATGTGAGATACGTTGTAACACAATGTTCTGCAGATAGGTAAACAATATGGAAAGATAATAAGTGTTGCCAAACGACAACAAAGGAATTAACAATTAAATTAGTTCTCCTCAGTCCATGCAGCCACACCAATCAAGTCTTTCTGTAATATCGAGAAAAGAAAGTCATCGTTTTTTAGCACTATTATACTACCTCATTCAAGCTCAGCAAACTGTTGATAATGGCTTCTTCGACTTCTTATTTATGTATCTGTTAATGTAAAAAAATTCAATTTTAAATTGCAAATAAATCTTTATGAGCAATAATTAATCAATAACCCTTTTTTTTATTTTCAATGCATGTTCTTATCTTTAGGTACACTTTGCATAAAATCCACTGCATATATAGCTATAAAATTTGTCTGAGTTTTTGAAAACCTAACAATCCATAAAATGAATGAGAATGTGTGAGAAATGAAATTTAAAAATTACATTTCTTACTGAGTATTTATAAATGCAAAACTAGACATAATTAACATTTCAAAAAACAAAATTTTATTTTAAAACTTTGTAACTATTCAATTTAAATTTTCCACAATTTTTGCATAAAAAATGTAGAATTTTAATAAATTTGAACATATAATACAGAAAAATTATATTCTTTGTATAGAAACATTGGTATTTATAATACATATTAAATACAATACGGATTTTGAAGAAACTGTACCTGAATCACAGTTACATCACATGTTTACAATTTTAAAATTCAATTTTCTAGCGTTCTATTTATCGAATTCTCATAAGTAATGCATCTATGGATGCAGCAAAATGCCCTCTATACTTTAAAAGTAAAATTTTAAAAATGCAAAATTTGAAGCACTTTTACGTCCCAGTTGCCTTAACACTCTTAAAAACTGAAAAAGATCTCTCCCCTGATGCATTAGCCATCGGTATTGTTAAAAGTGATTTCAAAAGTAAATATTTTTCTTCATTAGGGAAAGTATCTCTACATTAGGATTTCTGTTGCAATAATAAAGAAATTTCTAGTGAGATCTTCATTGCATCTTTGTTTTCTTTTATAAATAGTAAAAACTGACCCAATTCAATATCGTCTTTCTGTAACTTTCTTCTTTATTTCAGGTAATAATCTCTCGTTAAAAAACACAAAGTATTTTATAACAGTTTCATAAATTTCAGCCTTTCGAGATAGTTCTGTTCTTGCCCTATCGCATATGGAATAAAATGACTTAAATATGAAATTTCCCTTCTTTCAAAAATTCATATAACCGACTTTTTTCTTTACTTTCACGAAAACAATTTTTATTTGTTGCTGCCTGCGAGCTTGTCTAACTTCCTCTTCAAACGAGAGCCCTGATAAATCAGTTGCTTCTTATTCCCCTTTTAATTTTCTGGAGATCTTAAAAGACTAGATCCTTTTTTTCATAATTCACATTCAACTTATTACAATGATTTGCTAGAAGCATTTGGAATACCATACTCTTCAGAGAACAAATCATTCTCATCAGGGAAGTTTCATGTTTTTCCATCTGTTTCAAGGAAAAGTAGTGCCTCCAGGATTGTGTGATATTTTTTTCCCTCATTCGTATCGCGGATTTTAGCGAGGGTCGCTTTTATTAATCTTTATTTTGCTATTAAGGTCTGAATTGAACTATCGGGAAATAGTTTGCTTTGAACTTGTCATATATTTTATCACATAATTTCCTTTTGTTTCATTTATCTTCATTAGTATAATACACAGATGGAAATGAAAATCCCATCACCAAGTAGGAGCTGTGCTTTAAGGCGCTTTAATACATCTGGCAGAAGTCTTGGATTCAAATTTCGTAAGTGTGGCGCTAGTTGCACCACTTTAAGGATGCGATTCACTTTAAATACACACTCTAAAGCTCGTTAGAGTGTTATTTATCGTTGAGATTTGGCGGAATGATTGGATGTTAGGCGAAGAAGCCATTATCAACAGCTGGCTGAATTTGAACGAGGTAGTCAAGTAGAGCTTTAAAAAAAAGGAGTATTTTCTTTCCACGATAATGCAGAAAGATTTTGTTGGAATGTATCCACTGTGTACGGTTTTTAGTAGCAGTGGTTTCAGGTAGGTACTAAGTATAGGATACTATGGTCTAACCTCGCACGGGTCACCACTGACGGAGAAAATCACCGTACTCCCCACATGGCTGGGGAGCATCGTCGTGTATCTACAGCAGAAGTTAGATTTTTTTCCGGCACCAGAGTGACCCAGTTTGAGAAATAGCACCCAGCCAGACGCTCTGTAGCATTCATACCATTCGCTCCAAATGAATGACAGCTGCGATTGCAATGATGTCACGCTAGAGATCAATTGAGAGCGGAATGGCGATGTGTTGTGTACAAAGATCAAAACTGTCTCAGTCTTAATACCAGTGATGGCTGTATATTGATTAGAAGAAGGTTAGGTAAGCGCTTGCAAGCAACCCTTCTGGACCTAGGCACACTGGGCCTTCACTTAGATTTATGGTCTGGCGCAAGCGATTTTCTTTGATTGCAGGAGCACACTTGAGGTTTATCCACATACCCTAACTGCAAACCTGTACGTCAGGCTGATGAGATACAAACTGCTTCACCAGTGGCGTAACGTGCACCCCTGCAACCCCCATACTGCGGGGGGGGCAAGGCTTCTAGGGGGCCCGAAGCATGACTGGCGCCATAAACGTAGATTTTCTCAAAGTTCGCTTCACATTTTTCGAAATCGAATTTTTAAGCGATTTTCCGATCAGCGATCAAACGTCATTCATCATCAAAACTTTCGCTCATTACATATCTTTAATCCTATTGCCAAATTAAAAACTTTTTTTTCATTTGCTGTAATCCAGGCAACGAAAGGTACTTTTTCTTTAGTGGGTTTTCTTTTTAAACCTTAATTACTAACAAATAAAACAGTCAAACGGAGAATCGGATAAAATGCTAGGAAGATACAAAAATTTCAACACTGTTATTATTACTGAATACATTACATTAGCAGTAGGGAGGGGGGAAAAAGACATGATTTACTTTTTAAGAAGCAGCAGAGAAAATTATTGGCGTCTTTAGTCCCCCCCCCCATGTGTTTCAATTTCATTTAGCAAAGTCGTAAATAACGTACACCTGTTATGCTTTTTTCAAGTAAAATAGTATTACGATCCTTGGAAAAACATAGAGAGCATTTTAAACGGGAGCATATGATGATAGATTTATGAATATTCAATCAAATGAAGCATAATGAGAAGAAAGCATAATGGAGATGTATCAGTTTTTTATTTCATTTTCATGAAATCATTTTTGCTTCATACAAAGAACTCTCCTTATTAAAAGTTGCAGTATTTACGCTAGAATGTAATCGAACTTAGGTCAAGTTTATCCCAGGATTCAGAAATGAAGAATCAGGTAAGTGATACCTTTTTTCTTTCGTAAGAATTTTAAATCTAAAATTATTTTACAGTGTTCCTGTCTTTCTTGGTGTTCGTTTTTATTCAAATTCCCAGGTTTTCTATCGTTAGATATTTCCAGTTTTAATAAATATTATAAATACTCTCTAATGTTATACATTATTTACTTCGTTTACTCAGACTCTGTTTGATTTTGCATTCAGAAAAAGTTTAATGATAAATATTTTTACGTGATGTATAAAGGTACATTATGTTATACTTTGGCAATCCTTTATTTTTTTATATACATTTGCTGGAAAAGAGTGTTCTTAAGGACGAATGAGAGAAGATAAGCTCTGAAGAAACCACTAGACTTAATAATTCAATGCCGAAACGATTTCAGGAAGTTTTCAACACACGCGGTTATCCAACCAACTGTTAAATAGCTCATTATCCTTTTTAAATAATTTTTATAGTTACTATTAAAACAGTGAAAGCAGACTTTTTCTACTTGATTTTTGTTGGTATCGATACAAACCTGTCCTTATTTTCAAAGCTATGAAAGCAAACCGAGTTCACTTTTGTTATTCTCAATACTTGGAATGAACTAAATAAAATATAATTTTAAAATTCCGGTTTTTAAAATTTTTTTCGTCGTTTATGTAAGCAGTACTAGGTGAAGCAGACTTTTCTAGCAAATATATATTTCTAAGATCCGGCTTGGGGCCCAAGACCTGACCTTGCGGGGGGGGGGCAATTATTTTCCGTTACGCCACTGTCCTTCACTGTCATTTATAAACATCATTCAAGGAGTGTTTTTCAACAGGATACCTTGCGCACTCATGCCCATGTTCTATAGCAGTAATCCCCAACCCGGGGACCGTGGATCATATAGTACCGGGCCTCACAAGGAACATTAAATTATTTCCATTTTATTTACTGTGGAGTATTTTTCTCGGGTTTTTGCGACTTTCCATGGGAATCACTTTATATTTATTTTTTGGTGTCGCTTTAGTTTATTCTGAGAGCATGTTTAAATACAATTAAATGAAAATTATAAAATCCAAACGATCTAAAATATAAAAAATGAACATTCCTTCCAGAAGGCCGCGGTAAAATAATTAAACTTTAACCGATCCACTACGATAAAAAGGTTGGGAAGCACTGCTCTACAGAATGTCAACGTGTTATCTTGGTCTGCTAGATCACCAGAACTTTCTCCAATAGAGTACGAATGAGACATCATTAAACGACTAAACAACCTTATATTGACCGACCACAAAAGCAGCACAAGCATGCACTTCCATCCTACAAACTGATATCCGGTACTTGTATGATACGCTGCATGCTCCGTTTGCACTCTTGCATTTAAAATTTTGTCGGTTACACCTGCTTTCAATGCACCATCATTTCACATTAGAAATGGTATCTCTCACGTTTACATTAACCTGTTATCTTGAAACGTTAATCAATAACTTATGTTACCTAGACAAATGTATTGCTGAAATTTCATTAGTGTGCAATAATTTTTTTTTAGAGGTGGGATTCCCCTCCCTCCCCTCAGTGTAAGACGTATCCGAGAGCAACTAAGCACGATTGTGAACTAAAATTGAACTTGTTTGACTTGAATATCATTTTTTCGTTCGAAATAAAATTTGTACAAAAAACGCATTCGAAAATTTTGTTCAGATTGCTACAATACAGATACATACGGAAGAAAGATTGCTAGGGCTGCTACACGACTCAAATCCATGAAAATCATTGGGATTGCAATATCGTTTCAAGATCTTTTTGTTGCACGTTGAATTTATAGCTGGTATCCATCTACCTTGGTGTCGTTGCCCTTAGCGGCCGCCTGGTCTGCCAGCCGCTTAATCCGCCTCTACCTGACAAATGTGCTTCCCGTTTGATACCTATCCTTTAACATTGACCGAAAACAGTCTTAATCATTTTAGTATTTCCAATAGTATATACATCATATTATTCGAGCCTGAATTATTAATTGTGTACCTGCTTTTTCAATGAATTTTGTTTTTTCAAATTCATAACTTAAAGAAATAATTTCCTTTGCATTTTAGTTGCAATGCAATTAATATACGTTATAATTCGCTATTCTTAAAATGAAAATGTCCATAAAAACTTTATTTTAGTATTGGGCTATCTTGTTTTCTTATCCACTTATTTTAAATAAATACTTTTGATTGAAAACACATCATAACATTAAAATTTACTCCATACTTTCACTTAATGTGACTATAAGTTGAGTCTGAATTTTTAAAATGATTTGATCAGTGTTGCTAAGAGCAACTTTATTTTATTAAATCTGCCATGAAATCGCGCGTCTCGTGACAGGCTCTAAAAGTAATAAACTTCTAGCGTAATTTGAAGCGTGCATTAATTTTTTATTGCTCACTTTTATATTTATGACGTAATTTCGTCTCTGTTTTTGTTTTACTTCCCGCTTTTGTTGTCTGCCTATACCTGCAACAAAATAACCGTTGTGCAGTTTCTTTTTATCGAGAAGAATAATGATTTTTTATTAATCACATTTTCTTACTTTTTATGCTTTATTGTACTTTATAGCTTTTCAAATCTTTGGAACGCCTCCCACACGAGTCATGAAGAAACCTCCCAATAAGCCATCCGCATAGTTTTCTATTCATTTTCAAAATCGAATAACAATGTAGGTCAGATATACCTTGAAATTGTATACTTTTATAACATGCAATGGAAGAAAATTTTTTAAGGCTTTTTATGGTTATTTATTAGTTTCCTACCTTCCATTGTGAGTTTCTAATTTCATGCATTTTGTGTTTTTTACTCGTCTGTTAAAAAGGATAACAGAATATCCCTTTGATCGATTTAAAATTTCATTTTAACTTATAAATGTCGCACAAATATTAATCTTAAAATACATAGCATGACGAATGATAAAATTTAAATTGCAAGAATAGAGATTTCTATATTCGATTTTCTTTATAATTATTGTGTTTTATGTAAATTTATATTAAGTTGAATTAATTTATTTTAAATAATTGCATGAATTATAATTTTACTGAAATTGTATATACTTGAGATTATATAGATTTTTTTTATGCGGCAAGGGGGGAAATTGTTTTGAGGCATGGATTTAGGCTTTTATATGGGTAACGAAATGATTATGTATGATGAAACGAATGTATTTATGCGATTTTAAACTATGAAAGAGATTATCGTAAGAACATTGGAAAACATTTCCGAAATTATGTATTTCATCCTCTTTTTGAAAAATTTAATTTCAAAAGTTATGATCCAATTGGTAAAATAAAAATAATCAAGTAATTTACAAAGATGTGTTTAAAAATTTTTACATTTTGCAACAACTTTGTCATGCTTACTCGTAACAACAGATGGCACCATGAATTGAAAGCATGTTTTCTTTCTTCTTTTTTTTAACCGCCGGTAAAAAGTCTGTACTATGTTAAAATAACGGAGAATAATATTTCTCTTTATATACATATATATGTGTGTGATTATCGTTAAAAATGTTTTTCGTCACTATTGATAATTTTGAATAAAATAAATATTTTTTTCTGTCATTTCCTTTAATTTTCCATTATCTGCTACTTTTCTCCCCTTGATATGGCGAAGAATTTAAAACTTTTTATGCATTCAACCAGTGGTTCTACTGTGGTGTCTTTCTGTGGGGATCTTTCATTGAATGATTCCCTCTTTTATAGACTCTGAAAGCGGAAAGACTAGAATGAAAAAACTCTACTAGAACATGTATTTCGATCAAGATTCATTTTTTTTAATGTTTGTGTAACTGCATTACCAATGTAATAAGTCTTGGATTATTGAGAACCTTTAAATCACTCAACCATGTGCTGTTAGTATGGGAGGGCTAATAACCGCTGCATTGAACTATTGAAAAAAGAAGAATGTTGGCTTATTCATAATTTAAGCTTATGAAAGAAAATTATTACCATTGTGTAATTTTTATTCTCTTAATAGAAATATCAAGAACTGAATTCTTCGACAAGTATTAGTTTTTCATGGATACTCTGAAGTGTAGAATCGAACCTAGTTAAACCAGAAGCTGTGCCGTGACAAGAGAACAAGCGATCTCCCCAAACACGCTGTCAAGAAAAAGAAAAATCGATTGCAGAAGGAAAAACAGGTTTCGGCATTTACTTATAAGGACAGCAATGCATTGGTTATGTATAAAAACGCCATATTGATTTGCTTCGATTAAAAAAAAATTATAAAGTCGCAGTGGTTGGTAAGAGATGTTGTGGGTTGCTGTGATCCGAGGGTGGATGACGTGGGTCGCAAACGTGGGCCCACTCAACAAGTATGCTGAGTCAGGGTGAAGGTTTCGATACAGACAACGCCTCGGTCTTTTTCCAGGAGCTAAGTATCGCGGATTTGCCCTCTTTTGTTTTTTGATCAAGTGTTTATGAACAGTTCAAGAATTTGATACGAACATCTGTTGTGTACAGATGTACTTTTAACCATTTTTCTCATTGAAAGGGCAGGGTCAGAGTACAAAGTCGAATTTTGCATTCATTAAAATAGTTGGAAATATTTCGATAACACCTGTGTCTTTCTCAAATGTGGAATTCTAAAATTCCATGAGGTTACATCTCCAGATGGTTATCGGAGTGAACGAACGACTGTCACCTCTAAAGTTCAGATTGTTTTTAAAACAATGGGGAACAGGATATATGTATGACATTCTGACAATATGAAGCTAAAATCGTGCTTTAGTGCAACTATACGGTGTCGCATGAATTTATTTTTTGACTAGTTAAAAATAAAATGAAATATTTCTAATATAATTTTTGCCATTATAAATTCACATCTTTTAAAAAATGCCTATTTGTTTAATTTTAATCGAAGAAAATGTAAGAAAACACATAGAAATAGCGACTCTTAAAATTAAATAATCAAAATTTTATTAACTGAAATAAAGAGAAAAAAGTAAAACATTTTGAAACGTCTTCCATATTCATAATCCCACTGAACATAAATTTCGAAAAAAGTAATGGAATTATTTTTAAAATTTCAAAAGAAAATTTCAAGTGTTATCACTACATATGTAGTGCGGAGAGGTGTTCAAAACCGACATCATAGTTGAAATTTCTGTGTTCTCGATTGAATTGTTTTCATTATATCTGAGTGAACCCAAGTAGTTATTTTCATTTTGTTTTTAGAAATGTTGAATATATTTTAAATAAAGTTTTTACATTACACGCTTTATCATAGAGATATTGATAAATATAATAAAAGAAAATGTCTAATTGTGCAATTTCCAATACTTTTACTACGATTTTTGAAGAACAGTTATTTAAAACATTTTACATATGCATACCTGACAGTATCATGTTTGGAATTTTTTAATTACGAATCAAGGCAGCAAAACACAAGTAATCGGAATCTGAGATATAGCATACTTTAAATTCTAATTAATTCAGCGAAAGAATGTGATGGTGACTGTATTTTTATCTCGTGACATTAAAGAATCCCATTCTCTGAAGATATATGTGTCACATAATCAGAAATAGAATACTAGAAATAATTAATTGTATGTATGTAAAATTTGGAAGCCATGACCTAACAAATTAATACTTCGTCGTTGGGGATATCTTTAAAATGGTAAATTGATGAGCTCCGAAACGATCGTTCCCCTATTTTCGTTTTGTGGCCGAATGTTCATGGTTGCGAGCTCGTGGTCGACGTTGTTCTTTCGCAGGTTCGAAACCTAGTGCCTCACCCTATAGATGGGGAGTAAAGTGCCACCGGCGTCTTGCTCAACTGGTGTGTTGAGTGCCCCCAAAGTACGATTCTTTTCTTTCAATCAAACTCTTCCGAAGAATTTTGGAATGCAATCAAATGACCTTGGCAGTGTGACTTCTTTCAGAGAAAAATGGGCTCCAATCCACCGCCTATGTGAAAAACGGTGTCAGTGGGGAGTCGGCAGTTAAGGCTCCCGGTGACACGCCACCACGAAAACCCGAGCGTAATGTTAATCCTATGGAGTTTCTTATAATTCAATTTACGTCTAAGGTATTGCTTTTAACTGTATAAAACAAAATGCATCCTAAAGATAAAAAAAAATTTAATGTTTCTCTTGATTTCAATTTTTTAAAAAAAATTTCTAAATATTTTTAAATATCTATTAAAAGCTTGAAAATTTACATTTAGTGCGTTGAAACGATCATAAAAATATTTTCAATTATCGGATAAAAAAAGTTAAAAAGCGGAAATCCTTTATTTTTTATGCTTTTTCAAACGCATATACTTTAAAATTTTTAAACTAATTTATATTTACGAGTAATTAAATAAGTCAGCATTGCATATTTGGAATGAGGGGAAAGTAAACTTGTAACTTCGTCTTCTTGCGGAAGGATACATGAAATTTTCCCTGCGTTCCCTTGGTGAAAGGTGGTAATTTATGACTCTTCGGTGGATTGTGTAACAGAGATGTCCCCCCCCCCTCCAAAATGGGTCTTGTTTTCTAAGAATCTATTGGCATTCCAGATACTATTTACAATTACATCATTCTTAGGAAAGTTTGAGTCTGTGCTTGAAAATAACTACAAATACTTTTTGTACAAAAAGCTATCTCCTGTTTTTTATTCCACCTTTCTTAAAATTATTTATATATCCTAAATATAAGTTAGATTTTATTAATAATTAAAATGAACAATTTATATTTATTAAATGCATTTGAATCGTCAGGATAAAGTGAATCAGTTTTCGCATTATTTTCTTACATATCTCCAAAATTGAAATTCATGTTTTTTTTTTCAAGTTTAAGTTATTTGAATATCAGCTGTTTTAAAACTTATTTTTTTTGCACAGTTTATTTCAGTTATTAAATAAAATGGATCATCGTCGCAGCTTCAAAAAAAAAAAATATATTTCTTTCGGCTAAACGAAAAGAGAATATAGGACAGAATTTCAGGAATTGGAAAGAAAAGTGTGTATTTCTTTTTTCTAAATTCTTGTTCCGCTGTTCATTTCAAATATTGTGAAAGTTTCCACATACTAAATGGATTTATTGATCATCGCATTTTAAATAAGATTCATATATTCCGAAGATGAAATACCATTGATCCATATGACGTTGATTTAAAATAAATCAGAAAGTTTTTCATAATTTTAAGAATATTTTTAGTAACATTAATAGTTTCTTCTTAAAACATATAAATTTCAATTAATTTATTTACTATTGCTACTGATGTTTTTATTCCATTTTTATTTCCTTCACTGAAAATTCAACTTAAAAATAACATTGCAGAAATTTTTTTAAAATTTCTGTCTGGAAAGCAGTATCTACATTTTGCATTTTCATTTATACATGTGTTTTATATATTATTCAAGATAACTCATCAATGCTTTTTTTTTTCAAAATGAATTCTAAGCTAATGCGCTATGAAGAATGCACCTCTGCAAGTACAAATACAGGCAAATAGTTCCACAATTTTAAAGTTCAAGCCCAGCACCACTAAAGACCCACCGTGTAGGGGCGCGATGCACGTTAAATCTGTCGAGAGCTCAAACGTCCTTCCTTTAGTGTGGTAGTTAGGAGATGAGGTGCTATCTCAGGTGTCATCCTCGTCACTTGACCATGGTTCAAAATTACGAGGTCCGTTACCAAAAGTTCTCGTGTAGCTGAACAGTGTGACGTTAATATTCACTCACTCACTTTGAATGTTTGACATCTGAGGAATTATAGAGATTTTCCCCAAAAATCCCGGGAAATTCTGATTGGAATGGGGTTGCACGAAAACACTTTCTAGTTCTAGGGGTTCCACGCAAGGCCGGATCTACGTATGGGCTAAATGGGCTGCAGTCCAGGGCCCCCGGGTTCTAGGGGGGCCTCGTTTCTCGTTGAAGATAACAAACAGAAAAAGTGCTTACAATAAAAATAGTAATACAATAAAAAGCCAGTTAAAAAATACACACAAATCAAAAATAAAATACCCGAAATACCATATCAAATTTATTTTCGAGAGAAAGAGCAATTTACTTTTGTTCTTCCACCCTACCATCGAATACGCGGAAATTAATAATTATTAATTTCGAAAATCGTCTATATATTTTTTGTAAATACTTTAATAAAAACAAATTTAAAAAAAATAGTAAGTATGGCGGGGATTTTCTTTTAGAAACTAAACCATAATTAGATGTAAAATGTTTAAACCTCAAGGAAATTTCTTGTTTTTCTGATGACCAGAGACAACCTGTGAGGTCTAGAAACAATGGTTTTCTTCTAATTGCTAGTGGCCAAGGTAATGTCATGAGTTCGAAACTAGTGCCGCTGAAGACCCTCCGTGTAGGGGAGCGATGCATGTTAAATCGGTCGAGAGCTCAAACGTTCTCCCGTATGTGTGGTGTGATAGTTAGGAGAGGGGGTGCCAGCTCAGGTGTCGTCCTCGTCACTTGACCATGATTCAAAATTACGAGGTCCATAGCCAAAATCTCTCGTGTAGCTGAACAGTGCGACGTTAATATTCACTCACTATTCATGTAATTGCTGAGAAATTAATTTGCCTCATCAAGAACCAATATTTACATAGATTTAACTGGATAAAACCACTGTAGAAATTTTAGAAAGATTTAATTCAGTTAACAAAAAAAAAAAAAATTACAGATTCTTTGGGTTTGGATATCTGTGAAGGGAATATAATAATTATTTCATTAAAAACGTTTATAAGCAATATACGACATGTGAATCAGATCAAAAACTAAAGGAGTATGAAGACGCAGCCATAAAAAAATAAGTCCTAGTGTAGAAACAGAATATAACGATGCGAACTAGAGACAGGTTATTTCAAAATTTGCAGATAAATTCACAGAAAAAGCTATGAATGGGACAGAAAAATTTGAAAGAGACACGCTTATTGTAGTGTTAGATAAGCTATCCTTGATTTAAATAGAAGTCAAGCATGTGCAGAATACAGTAAGAAATTTAAATTTTTGATGGAGTTGCAAGATCAAAGTAAGGAGAACGTCGAGCTGGCGAGTTGTAAGTGCTATTACTGATTACTATTCAAATGATGTAGACCAACATTTAGTAAATGAAGGTGTTCAATTAAAAACTTATCGAAAATTGAACTAGAGTCCTATGTAGTGATATATTCAATTTCATTTTTGAAAATAAACTAGTTCAGGTTTTTCCAAATTTATATACCATTTTAAAGATTTCCTTAACTTGCTGTGAAACGGAGCGTGCGTACTCTGAAACGCCCTACATAGAAAACAAATATAGGACAACAATGCCAAATACTAGACTTAATTATTAATCACTTCTTTCTATTAATATTGATCTCACCAAAGACTTAAAATGTGATGAACAAATAAAAGAATATTCAACATAAAAGTGTAGAAAAGTTTATTATTATTATTTTTTTTGTAAATTATGTTATTGTTTATAACATATT
Source organism: Trichonephila clavata (assembly GCA_019973975.1). Taxonomy (NCBI): domain Eukaryota; kingdom Metazoa; phylum Arthropoda; class Arachnida; order Araneae; family Nephilidae; genus Trichonephila; species Trichonephila clavata. Next base: position 277,775 of record BMAO01023929.1, on the reverse strand, counting down.
TAAATTGTTTTGGGGAAAAAACTTTAAGTTCCGTATAATTTTAATTTTTCCGCACAATAATTTTTTTAGGAAAAAGACAAATTTTTTAATTATTTAGTGGGCCCCCAGATATCGTTAGCCCAGGGCCCCCAAAGATCACGGTCCGGCCGTGGTTCCACGAAAACACTTTCTAGTTCTAAGGGTTCCACAAAAACACTTTCTAGTTCTAGGGGTTCCACAAAAACACTTTCAAGTTCAAAGGGTTCCTTGAGTTGAAAAAGTTTGAAGACCACTGCTCTAGAGCCATACATGTTATTTGCGACAGACTTCGTAATTCTAAGCCAAGGGTGGCCAACCCGCGGCCTTGAATAATTTTGCGGCCCTCGAGATTCATTACAAAATATGATTATTTTGTACAATATTTTTGTTTTTAATGTAGTGTTTTGTAACAAATATATTTCATAACTGTTTCTATTTTATTATCTTTCTTTTGTTTTAATACATTCTTAGAAGTGTGCGGTATTGCAGCGCAGCATCACACTCGATTCCTGTAACTCCATCGCGTTGCCTATTGCTAGAATTAGACATATTTGATCCTTGCATTATTATTATAAATTATCTATGCTTGTATAGATGAAAATTAATGAAATCAATAATAATTCATTCCGTTTTAAATTTTCGTTCCAATAAATGTTTGTGATGGGTCTAAATATAATATAAAGATATATAATTTTTGTTTGCAACCCGCAGGATTATAATGTTTTTCCGAAGTGGCCTGCAAGGTCATTTGAGTTGGCCATCCCTGTTCTAAGCCAAGATCGGATAGCGAGAATGACACTTGAGTTTACAGTTTCATTGTATTCTTCATGACCTTTTTTGAACTTGGGAATCTCGCGTCTTTAGTCATTATGGTTTATTATCCTCTACGGTTTTAAATGCTGCTTTAAATTCTTTATATTGTTTTTTATAAAATATATTGTGTGTGTGTTGCTGGTTTTTGTTTGTGATATTAAAAATATAACATTAGTGTGATAAATAAGAAAAATATTTAGTATGATTGGCGAAAAAAGTTAATTGAAATTAAAATCTGGAATTCAATAGCTTTAAAACGATTTTGTGCTTTGCCGGGACGGGTAAATCCAAAGCAGAATGTATGCGAGATTTTCGACAAAATAAACATGAGAAAAAAAAATTAAAAACTGAAGAAGTACAGCCGAAAAGAATTGCACAAAATTCAACTCAACGCAGCAGGGATTTTTTTTTTTTTTTTTTTTTTTTTTTTTTTTTGCAACGAACACAAATCTCTTAGCAACAAACGGCCGAACCAATTACTGCTTTACCAAATCTGTTTGTCAGTCAGGTAACTTTACGATTGTCCGCTCATAGCTTTTTTGAATGATGAGCTCAAGCTCGAAATGAACATAAACCGAAATATATCGAGAACTAACAGTGGTACTGTTATTGACGTTGTTTTTCAAAGGTTATTAAATACTTTGAAATCTCAAGTATATGTGTCATATTTTAGTCATATAAGTCTATTTGTGTGTGTGTCTTCCCCAAATTGAACAAGAATATTTATTTTTGATAAAAAAATTACATGACTCTTTGTGTTAATTAAATAAAATTTTCATTAAAGATAAAATTATTCAATAGAAAATTATTTCCAATCATACCCGATTAATTTTTTTCAGGATTTATGTTACTATTGCGTATTTACCAGGATAACATGTCAGATGTTACACATCATATGCGACTACTGTAAGACTTTTTTCCTTTTTTTTTTTTGTAACTGAATTTATATTAGAAATTCCAACACTAAAACTATTCTTCCAAAAAATTGTGTGGGTCCCAAAATCAATACTCAATATACTTTATCAGTGGCGTAGCTAGGTTTCCAAAGGTCTTGGTGCAAAAAAAAAAAAAAAAAAGAGAGAATATTGGTGGAGTTTTATTAATTAAAAATATATTAGTATTTTATATATATATATATATATATATATACAAAGCTGATTCACATCAGCCCTGTGTCAAGCTCTGCAGAACATAGGAAAGCAAAGCTACAAACTACTTACATGTATGCATATGAGTTTCCTTGTGAATTTAGTGATTACCCAGGTTCGATTTGACATGTGATAGAAAGGAAATGATAAAAAGAATATGCACAAACAAGAAAATATAATACAATATTATTGTAATTATGTAAAATAAAAACACAGGAAAAAACAGAGGAGGGGGGTCAAAATTACATCAGTCTGTTGCAGATACCAGATTGCGAAACATTGAAACAGTAAAATAGCTTATTATGAATCATATTGTTATTAAAAATAAAATGACCAAGAAGAAATAGCTTCCTGTGTAGTTTTTTTTAAATGTATGGTAAGATATTTCATGGAACTTAATGTTTATTTTCAAATAAAGATTAGAAAAATGAAAAAATTGAAAAATAATATAAACTTTTTAATAAGTAAAATTCGCAACACTATACAAACAAAGGAAAGAATTTAGGGGAATTCCTTACAAGTTTGAAATTATTTTCAAAGGAGTTGCCATGATTACAGCTATGTAACAATCTTTTATATTTATAACTCAATTATGGGAGAAATTATCGCAAGCTCGACTTGCTTGGTGGTCATGGCGTGAGGGTCTCCTCAGCTCAAGAGCCCCAGTGAACGGCACCACCTAGCCCATTGGTTGTTACGCCACTGTACTTTATTAAATTTATATAAGATTTTTTTGTTGCATGTCTTAAAACGTTTTTAAATAAAATTATTGAACTGAATCGGAAATAAAGAACTGACCTGAAATATTTCAGGAAAGAGAATAATTTAAATCACATTACACTATTCATTCCATTAATTTTATAAATTTCTCTTGTCATTAAACTGTTTAAAAAAGGATTTTGATTCAATTTAGTATTGAAGAATATCACAGAAAATAGTTTTGAATGTACAGAAATATATATATATATATAAAGGTTTTTGCCTTAACTAAAACTTATATTTTTATAAAATTCAAATGAAAAACTGATGTTCCTCAAAACAGAAACGAAACAGCGTAAAAAATGCAGTTTCTTTGTACAACCTAGAATGTCGGGCACAGTTTTCATGTAATTGAAAACTGCCATGGGGTGGGCAGTAAAAGAGCAGTTGTCATATAAATAGTCTTCAGTTGGTTGTAAACTGGACCCTCCAAGAACAAAAATAGAAGGCGAAAGAGAGGGGCGGGGGAGGGTTTCCTGTCTCGAGCTCCCTTTGCACTTAGAATCCCTCTCTCAACTGTTGTAGAAGAGGCTTGTATGATTCTGTGACGTCATTTTCTTTCATCATGACAGCTGTCAGAACATATTCATCAGAAAATGGGATCAAGTAAATGGAAATTTGGAAAAATAATAGCTTGAAAAAAATTGTTATTTCAAAGTCAAGAAAATATTGAAAATTAAGAAAAAGAGGCATATAATTTATCTTTTATGAAGGAACTATTTACCTCTGATCATTAAGACTAGTACTCATGAGTACTTGGCCTTTCCTTTAGAAACGCCCATTCTCCCCTCCCAGAAGAGGGCGCTTTCATCGTTTTAGAGTTGGAATTTCTGTCTACGGGACCCTTAAGGCCAAGTACTCATGAGTACTGGTCTTAATGATCGGAGGTAAATAGTTCCTTCATAAAAGATAAATTATATGCCTCTTTTTCTTAATTTTCAATATTTTCTTGACTTTGAAATAACAATTTTTCTCAAGCTATTATTTTTCCAAATTTGCATTTACTTGATCCCATTTTCTGATGAATATGTTCTGACAGCTGTCATGATGAAAGAAAATTACGTCACAGAATCATACAAGCCTCTTCTACAACAGTTGAGAGAGGGATTCTAAGTGCAAAGGGAGCTCGAGACAGGACCCCCCCCTCTCTTGCGCCTTCTATTTTTGTTCTTGGAGGGTCCAGTTTACAACCAACTGACCCCTCTTTTACTGCCCACCCCATGGCAGTTTTCAATTACATGAAAACTGTGCCTGACATTCTAGTTATACAAAGAAACTGCTTTTTTTACGCTGTTTCTTTTCTGTCTGAGGAACATTAGTTTTTCATTTGTTATATCTACAACGATAATTAAATATCTTCAATGAGTACGAAATAAGGAATATTCCGAATTTTGTAAAGTAATTAATTTTATAAAAATATAAGTTTTAGTTAAGGCAGAAACCTTTATATGTATATTTCTGTACATTCAAAACAATTTTGTGTGATATTCCTCAATATTAAATTGCATCAAAATTCTTTTTTAAACAGTTTAATAAAAAGAGAAATTTATAAATATAATGGAATGAATAGTGTAATGTGATTTAAATTTTTCTCATTCCTGAAATATTTCAGAGAGAGAGCAGTTCTTTGTTTCCGATTCAGTTCAATAATTTTATTTAAAAACGTTTTAAGACATGTAACAAAAAAAATCTTATATAAATTTAATAAAGTACAGGGCGTAACTACCAATGGGGTAGGTGGTGCCGTGCACCGGGTCCCTTGAGCTCAGGGGGCCCTCGCGCCTTGAACACCAGACAAGTCGAACTAGCAATAATTTCTCCCATAATTGAGATATAAATATAAAAGATTGTTACATAGCTGTAATTATGGCAACAGCTATTTCTTCTTGGTCATTTTATTTTTTATAACATTATGATTCATAATAAGCTATTTTCCTGTTTCAATATTTCGCAATCTGGTATCTGCAACAGGCTGATGTAATTTTGTCCCCCCTTTGTTTTTTCGTAAGTGTGTTTTTTTAAATAATTATAATAATTTTGTATTATATTTTCTTGTTTATGCATATTTTTTTTTATCATTTCCTGTCTATCACGTGTCAAATCAAACCTGGGTTATCACTAAATTCACAAGGAAATTCATAGGCATATATGTAAGGTAGTATGTAGCTTTGCTTTCCTATATTCTGCAGAGCTTGACACAGGGCTGACTTGAAAGTAACTTTGTATATCTAAAATACTAATATATTTTTACTTAATAAAACTCAACCAATATTCTCTTTATTTTTTTTTCCCACCAAGGCTTTTGGATACCTAGCTACGCCACTGATAAAGTGGTTTTGGGGCCCACACAATTTTATGGAAGAATAGTTTTAGTGTTGGAATTTCTAATATAAATTCAGTTACAAAAAATCGAATGATACTGTGGTAAAGGAAGCTATATTTGCCATAGTTTTCGTTTTAAAGCTATTGTATTCGCGATTTCAATTTCAATTACCTCCCCCTCCCCCCAATCATACTAAATATTTTTCTTATTTATCACACTAATGTGATATCTTTAATATCACAAACAGAAACCAGCAATATATTTCATAAATAACAATAAAAATAATTTAAATCAGCATTTAACCATGTATGACACCTGAGACAGCACCTCATCTTCTAACTACCACACCACACCAACGGAAGGACGTTTGAGCTCTCCACAGATTTAACGTGCATCGTTCCCCTACATGGTGGGTCTTCAGTGGTGCTGGGCTTGAATTTTAAAATTGTCCATTCAATAAATGCGATTCTGTTATACCCGAATTTGATGTACCAGGAAGGCATATTTTTGCACAAGTATTTGTACTCGCAGGGGTGCATTCTTCATAGCGCATTCGCTTAGAATTCATTCTGAAAAAAAAAAACATTGATGAGTTATCTTGAATAATATATGAAACACATGTATAAATGAAAATGCAAAATGTAAATACTACTTTCCAGACAGAAATTTAAAAAAAAATTATGCAATGTTATTTCTAAGTTGAATTTTCAGTGATGGAAATTAAAACATCAGTAGCAATAGTAAAATTGATTGAAATTTATATGTTTTAAGAAGAAACTATTAATGTTACTAAAAATATTCTTAAAATTATGGAAAACTTTCTGATTTATTTTATAAATCAACGTCATATAGATCAATGGTATTTCATCTTCGGAATATTTGAATCTTATTTAAAATGCAATGATCAATAAATCCATTTAGCATGTGGAAACTTTCACAATATTTGAAATGAACAGCGGAACAAGAATTTAGAAAAAAGAAATACTCACTTTTCGTTCCAATTCCTCAAATTCTGTCCTGTATTCTTTTTTCGTTTAGCCCAGGGGTCTCCAAACTTTCCAGCCTTAGGGCCATACTGATTACTCCAGTAAGTTCCGAGGGCCAAAACCATATTATCATTGTTGCCGGTGGTAAAAAGTGAAATAGTCCACTGATGGGGAAAAAAAGTCCGAAAAAGTACGCAACGTTTAAAAAAGGCTGCAAATCGGACTAAAGTCCGCAAAACGGCAACACGGCATATTATTAATTTTCCTGTCATTATCTGTGATTTCTAGATTAGTCGTAGAGTACGAGCCATGAGGAGTAACGTGACACGACATCTGGTGGACACAAGCGGAAATAGGTAGTACCTTCTATCGCTAACAGATGGCGCTAATAGCACGTACAGAATAATCTCGTTGGTTCGAGAAAGTTCTGGTGTCTTCCACTCACTTCTAGATGGCAGTAATTGGAATATATAAGAAGGCTAGTGGCGCAACCACAAGTCAGTTCCTATGACACTGTTGTGAAATAAAATAGTGCGTACCTCCTTAAAACGTGTTTGTGCGTGTTTAAGTTTAAGACATCTTAGTAACAGTATTTTGATTTGAATTGTTGCTTTTGTGTGTGATTTAGTAGTATGGAAAAGAAGCGAAAAATTGATAGTGAATGCAGAAAATTCAAAGATCAGTGGAACATTCAGTATTTCGTAATTGAGTCCAGTAACAAGGCGCTATGTTTGATTTGCAATGAAAGCATAGCCGTTCTCAAGGAATATAACATTAAACGTCATTATGAAACAAAACATTTTCAAAATTACTCAAAATATACAGGAAGTTTGCGGACAGAAAAATTCGAAGCTATGAAGCGCAGATTGAAATCGCAGCAATCTTCATTTACAAAACTCAAAACTGAACAAGAGGCTGCAACTCGTGCCAGCTTTCGTGTGGCTCTTGAAATTGCAAAACGTGGAAAACCATTCACCGATGGAGAAATGATCAAAGAATGCATAATTGCAGTAGCCGAAGAAATGTGCCCTGAAAAGGTAAATTTATTAAAAACTGTCAGTATGTGTCAGCAAACACTGTGGCTCGAAGGGTAGAAAACATCGCTAAAAATATATCCTCTCAACTGTTCGACAAAAATGGACATGTTGAGTGGTTTTCTTTGGCCTTGGATGAGTCAACGGATGTGTCAGATACTGCTCAGGTGTTGATTTATGTTCGAGGAGTAGATAAAAGCTATGAAGTGCATGAAGAACTTCTTGATATGTATAGTATTCATGGCACAACTACTGGTAGAGATATTTTTAAAGGAGTTGAAATGGCCATTAATCAAAAGAACCTTCGATGGAAAAACTTGAAATGTATTACAACTGATGGAGGCAAAAACATGAGTGGGAAAGATAAAGGAGTGGTCGCTCTTGTGTCAAAGGCTGTAGAAAATGAAGGTGGTTCAAAACCATTAGTCTTACATTGTATCATTCATCAACAGTCTTTGTGCGGAAAATGTTTGGATATGTCTGAAGTTCTGAAACCAGTCATATCAACTGTTAATTTTATCAGATCTTTTGGGCTGAATCACCGACAATTCCGACAATTTATTGAAGAGATTGGAGAAAATGACTTACCTTATCATACTACCGTACGTTGGCTTAGTTGTGGGAAAGTCCTTCAGCGCTTTTTTGAACTTCGAGCAGTGATCGAAATTTTTTTTAATGAAAAGTATCGCCCTCTTACTGAATTACAAAACAACGCATGGCTGTGGAAGTTAGCATTCTATGTTGATTTGACAAAACATGTGAACGAACTGAATTTGAGATTGCAAGGAGAAAACCAGCATCTTCCTGATCTATACACTAATATCAAATCATTCCGGAAGAAATTGATACTGTTTCAATCACAACTACGAAGTAAATGTTTTTCACATTTTAAAACGTGTGAAATATTCAGCCACACCACTGAGACTGAGTTTCCTATCGATTTTGCAATCGAAATTTTGAGTGCTTTGAAAATAAATTTTGATACTCGTTTCTCGGACTTAGATGCCATTGCGAATCAAATTAAGATTTTTCAAAATCCTTTTGATACTGACATTGAAATCCTAGCCCCGGAACTTCAAATGGAAATGATTGATCTACAGTGCAGTGATATAATTAAGAACAAATATCAAAACTCATCTTTGTTGGAATTTTATAAGAGTCTTCCACTGACACAATTTGATAATTTGCATAAATTTGTTCGTGGGCTGTTTTCTGTTTTTGGTACTACTTATTTGTGTGAGAAGACCTTCTCAAAAATGAAGTACATAAAAAATGTTTACAGATCAAAATTAACTGATGAGCATCTTAAATCTCTTTTAATAATTGGTACAAGTAAAATTAGTCCACAACTACAAACTATTGTCAGTGGAAAATCTCAATTACATAAATCTCATTTGTATTTCATATGTCATTATGCTTGTTATAAGTTACGTTTTTATTTAAAATGTATAAAATGTTAGTTGGATTCATTTCAATAATTTGTTAGTTATTATATACTGAAGTTAAATTTTCTGCATATTATACATGTCTTTACTCATTACAATTCTGTGTTTCTTTATCCAACTTATCACAAAAACAATAACAATAAGTAGTTAGCCCATGACCATATCAATGTAGATGTCATATTAATAATTATTCAACATAAAATTAGAATACTTCAGTAAACTAAATTTAATTTGCTATAAAAAACATGTTCTCTAAAAGGAGTTTTCAAGTATGCTAGCTCTCCGCGAGCCGGACAAAATCTGTCCGCGGGCCGGATGTGGCCCTCGGGCCGTAGTTTGGAGACCCCTGGTTTAGCCGAAATAAATAATTTTTTTTGAAGCTGCGACGATGATCCATTTTATTTAATAACTGAAATAAGCTGTGCAAAATAAGTTTTAAAACAGCTGATATTCAAATAACTTAAACTTGGAAAAAACACATGAATTTCAATTTTGGAGATATGTAAGAAAAGAATGCGAAAACTGATTCACTTTATCCTGACGATTCAAGTGCATTTAATGAATATTAATTGTTCATTTTAATTATTAATAAAATCTAACTTATATTTAGTATATATAAATAATTTTAAGAAAGGTGGAATAAAAAACAGAGGATAGCTTTTTGTACAAAACGTATTTGTAGTTATTTTCAAGCACAGACTCAAACTTTCCTAAGAATGATGTAATTGTAAATAGTATCTGGAATGCCAATAGATTCTTAGAAAACAAGACCCATTTTGGAGGGGGGGGGGACATCTCTGTTACACAATCCACCGAAGAGTCATAAATTACCACCTTTCACCAAGGGAACGCAGGGAAAATTTCATGTATCCTTCCGCAAGAAGACGAAGTTACAAGTTTACTTTCCCCTCATTCCAAATATGCAATGCTGACTTATTTAATTACTCGTAAATAAATTAGTTTAAAAATTTTAAAGTATATGCGTTTGAAAAAGCATAAAAAATAAAGGATTTCCGCTTTTTAACTTTTTTTATCCGATAATTGAAAATATTTTTATGATCGTTTCAACGCACTAAATGTAAATTTTCAAGCTTTTAATAAATATTTAGAAATTTTTTTTAAAAAATCGAAATCAAGAGAAAGATTAATTTTTTTTTTTATCTTTAGGATGCATTTTGTTTCATACAGTTAAAAGCAATACCTTAGACGTAAATTGAATTATAAGAAACTCCATAGGATTAACATTACACTCGGGTTTTCGTGGTGGCGTGTCACCGGGAGCCGTTGGCGGGGTAGAGAAAGTGGTGCCTTCTCGTCACTTGACCGGGGTTCAAATCTACAATAGACCTCGTGTTGGAGCGACGTAAATTAAAATCGTTTTTGTCTTCGTGTGGTACAAATGCATAGGTTGGGTACAAATAAAAACCCGTTGAATGTTTAAAAATTTTAAAGTACCGTCACTGTGAGGTATTTCTTGTTGCATTTCCTTCTGTTGCATTTTCTTGTGGTACGTTAATTGAGTTTCTGAAATACAAAGAAGAACGTTAATGAAATTGAATAAACGAACGAAATAGGGGTTGCCAACGTCTATTATAAAGAAGAAAAATATCACGACGTGTTGTACACGAAATACTTTCCCTTTTTAAATGATTCGTAATTTTTGTTGAAAAATTAGACAGAGAGAGAAATCCAAGTCATATATAGTTTGGAGAAAAATTAAAACCTTAAAATCAAATATTGTTGCTGTCATATCAATAGAAAGATTCAATGCAAATTTGCCAGTTCTCTTTAATACTCATATGATCTTTTTTTTAAAAAAATAATACAATTCATTCTATCCGTAATTCCGAAATGTTATCGGAAATTTGTGTGTATATAACAACTCTTAAATCTTCCTCATTTACAATTCTATGTACCCAATAGAACAGGATATAGGATGTCTCATGGCTTGAATTTAATAATTTTCCTCAATATATTTTCTTTTCTTATCAAGCTTCTGTTTATAGTTTATTGCTCGTTAGTGCTTATGTCAAGTATAAATAAATCATAAAGTATAATAGTATTAACGAATCCAATCGTTTTTCTATACATTGTACGCTGCACATTTTCAGTATTTCATTTTAACATTACATAATGACTTGAACTGCAAGATTGCTTGAATCTCCAAAATAACTCCCCCTCATTTTTTTCTCCCACACAAAAAGAGATGACGTCTAATAACGACATTCTTATACCGCAAAAACCTTTTGGTTCTGCTATACTTTTTGACCTTGCTTTTCTTCCCCTTTTCCAGTAATTTTTCAACCGAAAATGGAACTCTGACTCAATATTATTGTTCAGTATATTTCCCCCCTCTCCATAAAGTTAAATTTTTTTAGGTATTATTATTCAATGCTTTATAATAATATTGTTGAATACTAATTCTTATGGAGAATATAAGTTCAAAACAAATGCACAGTTTTAAGATGAAGGAAACTGGATGTTGGACTGATTTGTAGACTCATTTTTAGAATACAGTTTGAAAACCTGAGTTTGTGTGTGAGACCTCAGGTTGAGCCGTTCGTAACTTTGACTTTTAATTGGAAATACATGTTTTTAATATTGCAGCAACAGAATAGTTTCTGCGCAACACTTATGTCATTTAATCAAACTTGTTTCTTCGTATGTTTAAAAAAATTATTCCTTACATTTGCAAAAAAAATGCCTAACATTTTTTACATTTATTCAAGAAACAGAGTAATGATTAATGGTAGAAAATTTTTGTTCAACTTTAGTAAGAATTTGTAGTCTACCACTTGAGGATTAAGATTACAGAAATCCCACATTTTCCAAGATTACAGTATAAATTCTGCGATTCACTTTCTTTGTAACTTTAAGCATAAGCATGTTGAAATCTAATGTGATTTCCAACTTTTCTTTATTTTTTATTCTTCTTAGAAAAAAAGGAATACAAAAGATGTTAAAAATAAATCTCTTTTGATAAGTAAGTGGTAAATTAACTATGAAGTTTTTTAATACAATTTTATGTCATCAGCAACTTGTTTTTCAGTTTCTGCCTTACATATTTAAAGGAAGTTACTCAAATAATATTGGAGTTTGTATAATTAATTTTTAATATATTCATTCATGTTCAAAAAAGACTATGCACCCTTCAATATTCTTATTTTCAATAGAACGTTTGATAAAAATTGGGTGTTTATTGCAGCTAAAGGTAAATTATCCATCCAACTGCTTATGTAACCAATTAACAATTTGTAAAATAAATAAAAATTGCTTATGGGAGCAGGGCCGGCTCTAGCAGTTTTGCCGCCCCAGACGAAAGTGAAAAATGCTGCCCCTCTCCACACACAAAAATAAAACAAATTCAAACCAAATAACAAAAATAAAAGTAATACAAAAAATTAATTCAATTCCTACTTAGGTCAACAAAGAAAATTTTTATTTTAGTTAATTAAATTTTATTAATGAATTAATACTTGAAAACATTGTAGCAACATAGAGTGTCATTCACTACAAATTTTAAAAAATATATTTGAAGCCAAGAAAAAATTCATTAAAACACTTACTGGCGCCATCTGTTGGTGCTAGTTCTAGCTTCATCAGAAATAACACAAAAGAAAATTTAAAATTAAAAAAATAAAATTTAATTAATGAATTAATATCTGAAAAAACTGTATTAACATCAAGTGTCATCCGCTACAAATTAAAAAAAAATTATTTTTTTTAACTTCAGTGGGTGAATAAAAGGTATTTTATTAACGATTGAAAATTTTAACAAGATATATATATTCAAATAAAAAAAAATTAGGAGAGAGTGAATTAATAGTTGGAATTGAATAAACAAAAAATTGTGGTTTTTTTTTCCGACTTTTAATTCTGAAAAATTTCTGATTCATTTTTTTAAAATCAACTTGTTCAGCTAATGCATGATCTACAGCCAATATAGATAAACCATTTAATGTATTCTGAAGAGTTGTGGGTCATAACAATTTTTTATTTATTATAATTTTTAGAAACTATTTTCTCCATTTGCTGCACTTATTGACAAAAACAGCAAATTTTTTAACTGTATAGCTAGATTTTGTGCAAATTTTAAAGTTGAAATAAGTTTTGAAACTTCAAAACTGGGCATTTCTTTTTCACCTAATAAAGCCAAAACCGGCATTATTTCATCTGCTAGAAAAAGAAAGTTTACATCCACTGATTCTCTATCGGCCAAAATTATTTCTAAACTTGTACAGTGTTTAGTTAATATTTTAGGGGTATCATTTAAATTATGCATATTGTATAAAAACTGAAGACAATTGCAGTAGACACTCATTAAATTAAATCTACATTTTAAGGCATTAATTGCGTGGTCAATTGTTAAATGTAAAACTTTATTTTGAATCTTGTATCAGTAGAATGTTTCATCAAAAGCCACGTCCGATTGATGATCTTTAAAAAAGCCTTAACAATTTTTTAAGAGCTCAATAAGATCGGAGTCTTTTGTCTACAATAGCTTGCTTATTAGATTTATATAATTTAAGATTTTATACCAAATTATAATAGTACATAGTAACTTGAAGTGTTTAAGAGAGTTTAATTATCCAAACATCCTGTATCTTACAGAGTTGTCAATTTCAGCATTACTATGAAAACTAAATAAAATAGCATAAATACCTTCTAGTTGATACCTTAAGAGTTTTATAGCCTCTATTTTCTGCTTCGCCTTCGTGTTACACTTAGTGGCTTTTAAACGATGTCCTTTACATATTTCAGTAATATGGCCCATTGAAAAGTTGATGAAGAAAAAGGTAAATTTTCTTGGCATGTTAAAAAAATTACACGCTTCTAAGGATGCCTTTGCCATTTCGTTAATGGCCAAATTTAAAGAGTGGTTACTATATGGCACGTAGATTGTTCAAGGATGTAACTTCTTTTCTAAACCCCTGATTTTTTACCTCCCATTTAGGCTCCGTTTTCGTCAGCTTGCCCAGTGGTGTAACGGAGATTATTAGGGCCCCATACAATGTCAGGTTTTGGCCCCTAAGCCGGATCTTACAAAAGATTGCAAAACCATAACCTTTGGCCAACCTCGAATCCTGAGCCTCCCCGGCGGGTGTGTGTGCTACGGCACTGGGCTTGCCTCCGCTTGCAAATTTAGCCCTAATTTCTTCTCAACTATTAAATTTAAAAGTTCCTTCCCAGTCAATCTTTCAAATGGAAGAAAACCTAATTTGAACAATAAAACTTCATTAGGATACATACATATCTCACCAAAAATGCCATTCATTCGACCTTACTGGCATCGAGAGTGCAATCCTAATTTATAGAATAATATGTGGCTTGTTTAATTTTATAAACAATATGTAATTTAACATTCTCCTGTAAAGGAGAAATTATCTCTTTCTGAATATTTCAATTAAAAATTTAGGTTATATGAAGTTTTAAATGAATTATACACAAGTAAGTACCTTACAAGTATTTTTTTAAATTTGAAGTCAATGAAAAATGAAAATTTTTAATTGCAAAAGTTTAATTCTTGAATAAATATTTAAAAGGAGTAATAAAATTTTTGTACGAACAAAAATTATGAGCACCCACGAGGTGCAATCGCTTTGATATATATTCTGTTTTGTCTGTAAATTGAACTCTGTTGCACTCTTTTCATTCTTTTTCTTTCCTCTATTAAAGTTACATAGACTTATTACGGCATGTATATTTGATCTATTTAAAGACAAACACAAGCGTGTCTTTGAAATCCTAAAATTTTACTCTAAGGAAGAATATTTTTATTTATTTCTCTCCTTCTCTCTGAAATATTTTTCTGTATCACAAACATAGAATGTCCATTAATAAGGGGTAAATACACAAGGTACCTATTCAAAGAGACTGGGACCAACATTATTTTGACTTATGCGGAAGTGTATCTTATTTGAGACACTACTCTATTTATATATTAATTTAAATCTCAAAAAATACAAAGTAATTCAAAATTAAAGACTTAATCACCTGTTGCTATTTCAAACGAGTAAAATGTAAGAGAAGAAATTTCGAAATTTAGCAGGTCAATTTCTTCTAAAAGAAATCTATTGATGATAGTAATCACAGTAGCTACACTCAAGGCTAAAACATGTTCTGTGGTTCTATCTTCCAAAAACTCTTATTACCCCTGACTCCTTTTGGTTAACTGACACTGGAAGTCCTATGGGTGAAAGGAGTGTCCATTGTTACCCCACTCCGAGATAAAAAGAAAGTTAAAAGAAAAAAATAGTGTAATTTTGGATTTGATTATTTAACATATACTCCCACCTCGAACCCTTCAAGATTCAACAGAAAAGAAAACTGACAGTTAACATACATACAAAACAAGGAAATAAGATACATTAAATTAAAAACCAAATTTACAATGTTAAATACAAATATATAACTGGAAATTACAAAAAATATAAATCAAAAATGTATATCTTACACTATTAAAATTCGAAGGTAAACAATCGTATTTATCTATGTATGTATGTGCGTCTATCTTCTCACGAACCGTACGACGCAGAAAGTCGCGGAAGGTACCAAAAGATCGGGAATTTTCCGGGGCAGCCGTATTGCCCATTTATATTCCGATATTGTAATTAGTTAAAAAGATATTAATTAAAAACCTTAAAACGCCGAATTGTTTTACTCCTGCCGGTTGCTTACTTGGCGGAACTTCCCTTCCGTTTCGGCCGAGCGGTAATCTTACGTTTTCCACCATATTAAAATTGTCATCCGATTTTCGGTGTCGAAATTAGACAAAAAATAATTACAGAATCGGAAAGATCATTTATTTCGCCACGACACGGTGTAATTTTTTTTGTAAAATAACGATATTTTCTATTTTTTTCGAATTTTTTAAAATAGTGTTAAAACTGATGCGTTTTTATGAAAATTATTTCTAAATCGTTGGGTATGAATTACTTTTCGTGTTATTAAATCGATATTCTACACTAATTAACTTCAAGCCTTTCTCTTTTAGATCCATTCATTTAAAAAATAAAATTCCCAAAACTGTTTTTTTTATAGAATTTTTAAAAAGTAGTCTTAATTTTTACTTCACATTGAATAACTTCGTCATTTATGAAGGTAATCTCACAAAACCTTTTTTCCGTGTGTACAGTAATATTATCCGTAACATATACGAAGATTGAAAATATTGCTTCAAAATTACGGATCCCGTCAATTAAAAATTAAATTCAATTTGAACCGACCATTCATTATTATTGCCTATTTTCTGTTCTGTTACTAACCTGCGTGGCGTGATTGGCTTTCGCGAAGTATCTTAATTCTTTCTTATGTCTAGGTTCGAATCTAGCGAATTTCATTTTGTTCGTTTCTGCTTATTTTTCCCACGTAAATTAATTTTACTGATAAATACTTATTTTAACATGATCCTCTGTTATTTTAATGTACTTTTCATTTTTTTTTTTTTTTTGCCTTAAAAAAGGTTTTTTTCTGATTTTTAATCATTCAAAGTAATTTCTATCTTTTTCAACAATTCCTAACAAGAAGCTTTCATTTCTGTTTATTTTTCCCACGTAATTTTTCAGTGCTGCCATTATTTAAGCAAACGGAATGTCACAATTAATTGCTAAATGAATATTTTTAATCAATTTTAATGTAAAAATATTAATAAGTTATAGTTTTGTATTTTATAAATATCGATGAATTTAAAAGAAAATGATTTTTAAAAAGTTCATTGATATTTAGAAACAGTGATTAAAAAAGTAAAATGCCGAAAACTAAATGTCACAATTAATTGCTAAATGAGCATTTTTAATCAATTTTATTAAAAATAATTAATAAGTTAGTTTTGTATAATATAATTTTTTCCGCAGATACGTGTTTAAATAATTTTAACACAGAGTGGAATGAAAAACTATAAAACAATATCCTCATCACTACTACATCCAAATTGGAAGACACTCTCTCTTCCACCAGATTCCAAAACCGAGCCGCCAAAGATCATCGCCTCGAAGCCCCGCCTACCGGCCTGATCGCCACTCATCCAATTGCTAAGCTCCATACTATCCAGCATAAAAATGCAACTTAACCAAGACCTATACAGAACTTTTCCTAGCCAGATAAGGGTCTGAGGGTTCCCAGAAACCCATGAACCCGAAATTATATCCGTATTTTTTTTTTCCCTTGAAAAAGGTTTTTTTCTGATTTTTAATTTTTTCCCCCCGGGAATAGTCAGTTAAATAGACATAAATTCCTTAGGCAAAAAAAACCCTATGTTTTCGGTGTCGAAATTAGACAAAAAATAATTACATAGTTGGTGATGTTTAAGAGCATTAACGTAAAAATTATGCCCTTAAAATGAAGGTAATGATCTTTAAAATAATTTGAAATACGCGATTTTACATTTAGCCAAACATTGGCGTCGAAATTTAGCTTTGTGCCAAAGACAGTTGACCTGTTTCGCCTTCCACGGAATCTAACTCAAGGTTTACACTAAAAAAATTCTGCCTTAAACAGGGGGAAATCAGTAACTTTGGCGAGTAAAAAAAAAAAAAAAATGCGAGTGAAAAAATTACTTTTTTGTCTTTCCATTCATTATTGTTGCCTATTTTCATTTTTCGCTACGGTTCCCCGTAGCACAGGCGGTAAGCGCGCTTCACTTCATTTACATCGTACAGCAGATCGTGTCTTTGCGAGTTCGAATCGGTGGGATCTCATTTTTTTCATTTCTGCTAATTTTTCCCACGTAAATTAATTTTACTGATAAATACTTATTTTAACATGATCCTCTGTTATTTTAACGTACTTTTCATTATTATTATTATTATTATTATTATTATTATTTTTTTGCCTTCAAAAAGGTTTTTTTCTGATTTTTAATCATTCAAAGTAATTTCTATCTTTTTCAACAATTCGATTTTGTTCATTTTTGCTTATTTTTCCCACCCGTAAATTAATTCTCTCTTCTTCAATGATTGAATTCACTTGCTGCATCCCCACTGATCTGAAATTTACTTCATTTTCAGTGCTGCCATTATGTAAGCAAATGGTATGTCACAATTAATTGCTAAATGAGCATTTTTAATCAATTTTATTAAAAATAATTAATAAGTTAGTTTTGTATAATATAATTTTTTTCGCAGATACGTATTTAAATAATTTTAACACGGAGTGGAATGAAAAACTATAAAATTAAAATTAAAAAAATTAAATGTTTTTATCAAATAGTATTATTTTCTTTTTGAATGTTTTTTTCAGTGAATGTTAGCATATAACTAGGTTTTCCATCAAAAGTGGATTTTTAACACATATATGTTTAATCAAACATCCAAACGTTTCAAGAACTATCTGTAGAATTTTTTTTATTAGTATTTATTGATAATGGATTTAAATTAATATATTTTTTTTTAAATTAAAATGCATTCAATGCATTTCTGAGATTCATTTAAAATATTTATCAGTATCGAAATTTTTTTTCTCTTTCATAAAACTTAAAGTTTACTTTAAAATAATGCGTAATTGCATGAAACTTTTTTCCCCCCGTGTCGAATATTTCAAAAAATTCTCACAATTTTACTTCAAAAATTAAAATAGTAGTGAAATTTTGTCATTTGAAAAATTTATACTTTCTGTTCTTTTTTCAGCATACAACTGTTTTTAAAAATGCTGCAGTTTCATTTCCGGGAAAGAACTATCTTTCTTTAAAGAATTTTATAGAAAAAAAACTTTTTTTTTTTTTTTACAAAACAATGCTGTTTTGCATATTTTATGATTTTTTCTCATATGTATCAATACCGTTGCGTTTATATAAAAATGATTTTTAAAACTTTCAGAATCAGTGATTTAAAAAATAAAAAGCCGAAAACTTTTTTGAACGAATTGTAATAAAACACTCAAAATACTTAAATCAATCATTTAATAATTTCTTCATTGAAAAAAAAAATTGCATTAAATTTTTTCCCGTGTGTCGATTTTGCTTAAAAATTACGGATTTTTAAGATTTTTTTTGTGATTTTCGTAAAATAAAGTTTTTGCGAGAAATAATATAAGCATTATTTTTGTAACCTTTTTTCTTCAAAAATTATTGTTGTTTCCAATCAATATGTGAAAACTTGGAATTTTCAATTAAAAATTGAGCCATAAAAAATAATGAAAACTTTTAAAGACATTCTAAAGGCTTTGCGCATGCGCGAGAATCATTATTATTATTTTTTCCCCCTCTGTTTAACGCTCAGTGGCCAAGGTCAAACTTGATGTTGCAATATTTTTTCCGTTATTCATTACTAGTTTAATTATGTAGTGACAACACTGTATAATCTGTTTTTTTCTGGATAAAACAATAGATTATAGTTTTCTGGACTATACTTTAGTAACCAGTATATAACGATTCATTGACAAATGAAAATACCACACATACACACAAACCCTTTGTATTATTTTAAGCTCTAAGAAAATAATTATTGTTAAAATAATGAATATGCTTGGTTTTTCGTAATATATTATATCAGAACGTTTTCTTTGTTGCTTTAAATATACATTTTTTTAAGTAAAAAAGAATTGTTTTCTGTAAATCATTAATCGAAATTTTTCAATCGTTACGTATAAGGATTTCTTATAACTATGATAAGTAAACCATCTGAACTAAAAAGATTCATACTTTGCTCTTTTAATATCAGTGATTGAATAAATTAAATACCAAACATCATTTATTTGTCACGATTCGGATTTTTTTTTTTCAAAATAATAATACTTTGCCTATTTTATGATTTCTTCTAAAATGAATAAATATCGATGCATTTAAATGAAAATGATTTTTAAAAAAGTCATTGATCATTTAGAATCAATGATTAAAAAAATAAAATGCCAAAAACTATATTTCTTTAAAGAATTTTATAGGAAAAAAACAACTTTTTTTTTTTTACAATCAATGATGTTTTGCATATTTTATGATTTTTTCTCATATGAATCAATATCGTTGAAGTGAGTGGGTGATTTTAAAATTCACCCTGTTTGCCTATTCGAGAATTTTTGGTGACGGACCTCGAAATTTTTAACCATTCTCAAGTGACGAGGACGACACCTGAGCTTTCACCCATCTTTAATAATTACCACACCACACCAACGCAAGAACAAATTTCGAAAAAGGGAATTTTTATGACATAGTTAAAGAAATCACTCACATCGCGCGCATACACACACACACAAGTGCTATCGGCCTGAGGGAAGCACGAAATTTCCATGAGGGTGAAGTTATTCACTCGGTAAAAGCCCGTACAACGCCGGGCTAAGCGGAGAGGAAAGAAACAAAGAAATCAAAGTAATTTCGGAAAATTATATTGGAAGTGCTGAATTTGTGAAGTTGAGTGAATATTAACGTCCCACTGTTCAGCAACACGAGGCCTTTTAGGGACGGTCCGCGTAATTTTGAACCATGGTCAAGTGACGCGGACGACACCTGAGCTGGCACCCCCCTCTCCTAACTACCACACCACACCACGGGAGGACGTTTGAGCTCTCGATTTATTTTACGTGCATCCCCCCCCCCTACACGGTGGGTCTTCAGTGGTACTAGGATCGAGAATTTTTGTGAAGAGAAGGGAAAATTTTAAGCAACAAAGCCATGACACGCACTCACGGGTCATGCATTCACATCGTACGCGTCAAACCCCACAAAAGTGTTGGCGTTAGAATAAAAGGAGGAAATTAACATGGGGATTAAGTTATACCCTCGGTATAAGCCCGTGCAACGCCGGGCCATGAAAGCTAGTTTAAAATTAAATCTGTCAGTAAGGCTGTGAAATACTATTTAAATGTGCATTTCAGTACAAGTTTTTTTTCCAAAAGTTTCTTTTAAAAGAGAAAGGTGGAAAAATAATTTTTAATCAAAAATAGTTTAATTATACATAAAAGAAAAACTTTTTGTGAAAACACAATTTGACAAGCGCTGGTCTAAGCGAAATATTCTGTTTTGTGCACCTTTGTCACCCTTAACGTAATCATATCATGAACAAAACTAGATAACCACCATTTTTCCTTTTATAATAGGGCCTCGAAAATCCTGTCAAGATAAGCATACCTACCTATATTCCGTCATCGGTCGTCCATATACTTGTTACAACAAATCAACACGCAGTGTACAGTTTTTATTTTTTTAAAAATATACTTTGTAATATTTCAGAAAATATTTTCATACAAATTTTTTCGTAACAAAAAAAGCATTTTTCGAATTCGGTTTAAATGCCGCCCCTAAAGCTTGGTGCCCCGAACAGGGGTCCGGTTTGTCCGGCCCTAGGGTCGCCCCTAATGGAAGGGATGGTATTATACACACATTTTCTATGATTTTAAGAAATTGGCAATAGGGTTTTTACAATATTTAAAAATGAAATATATGTATTTTTTCTGTTTGATTTGATCATTTTATTCAGATATAAAGAAGTAATTAAAGTTCACTTTATCAAGTTTTTTTGATAAAACTTTTCATTCTCATTCTTTTTCAGTCTTTCTCATTATTAAATTTTTATCTCTTTGTATCCTAGAAATTGTGGCATATTCTTTTCCCCCTCTAGTTTTAGCTTTGAATTAATTTTAAAGACTGCAATGTGTAACATCCTCTGAACCTTGAAAATAGTTACGCAACTGAGAATGTTTTTGTTCACTCTTCTGTGACCGTCTGCTTTGAGCACGAGTCTCACCCCCCCCCCCCGACAATTCACTATTAGCATATCCATCATCTGACCCACGATCTCACATTTGAGACTGATTTCCTGCCTTTGCTTTTAACATATACGTCTACGAAATGTGAGACGACCAACTGATAAGAAGAAATGGTCATGCAAAGACGATAAATTCCACAGGAATTCTAAGCTTTCAACTCTGTAATTTAATTTATTGTTGATAAATTATCTAGAAAATCATTTATTTTTACTTTGTTGACAGAATGGAATCTTGGCTAGAAATGGAAGATCCTTAACGTGCATAAAGAAACGAGAACATATTTTTTTGTAATAAAATTTTTAAAGAAAATCAAGGTTGAAATACATTTATATTTTTTTAGGATTCCCTTTTTTTTAAAAAAGACTGAAAGAATTTGTCAAATATGTCTGTGAATAAATATTGGCTCTGTTATTATGTTACCGCTTAAATATATGTAATTTATGATAAATTATCACCGTGCATTTCGTGATCTAACTGAATATATCTTCTTTTCTTAGGGTATATCAAATATCCTTCGGAGAGAAAATTTGTCCTTTAGTGTAGCGTCCGTAATTAATTTCAGGAATAATTTGTTCTTGTCATGTGTTCTCTTAGCTGTCTGAAAATGATAATCAAAACAAGAAAATAATTTCAACTTACTTGACTTCCAATTTTGGTCATGTAATTAATTCATTGCGTAATATCGTAACACACGCGTTCCTTCTCTCCCTCCTTCTTTCCTCCAAAGGTGTAAACTCTAATCTTAGTATAATGTATTATCTTCCCGTACGTTAATTTCATAGAATTGAAATTCTTTATGCTCGTATCACTCATTATGGTAATCTTAGTCAAGATATTATTATTAAAATTTTTATTCGTTTATCCTTCCAAAATTATTACTATTCAAAATCTTATGTGTCGAGTTAAATTTCATCCATTAATAAAAGGTTGAATTATGCCTTTTGTTTTACCTATATGTTGCAAGAGTGCTTAATACTTTCGAAGTATTTATTGCAATCGTAAATTTAAGCGCTATTTTGTATTCAGGAAAACTTGATCAAATTGAAAATTATGATTTTTTCCTGCGGTTGTACATCTTTGATTTCTTCTTTAGGTAAAATCTTTGTCATATTGCCCTTTGTGAAGTATCAGATGTGCTTATGTTTCTCTAAAAATCCCATACTTCCGTACTAAACAGTCATGTTCATTTTTTTAATGATGTTTTTTTTTCTTTTGCATTTTTGTTATTTCTGTCTGCGTTTGGTTTGTCGAAAGTCCTTATAAAGTGCGACTGGCGTGGGTTGAAACCTGTTTTTCATCAGACTCTGTGGTTTGAACGTGGGTTGGCTCACCATCCTGCCGCCTAATAAGCTGCTTCATTTTCGATAGTATTCTGAAATATTTTTTATTATAATGCTCTGGAAAACGGTAATCAGTTTAGAAACCCATTTTTATGTGCAGGTGTTTTGATGTGAGTGTGTGTGTGTGTGTGTGTGTGTAATCGTGTCCTGGGCGCCTTCCCTCAGATTGGGAGTGGTTTATTACCGGAGCAATTCTTCACATTTCTCTCTTAATTAAGATTAAATTACAAATACTTTTTATGATATAATTTACTTAATTAGGTGGAAGGAAATAAGTATTATTGTTTAAACGTGTCTCTCTTATGAAGCAGCCCTCATTGATTTTAATTGTATATATGTTATTTAATAAACTAGTTTTTATTAGATTAAATTACTAAAAATAGTTGTAAAATCATTTTACTGCTTATGATTAAAATGGAATTCTTAAAATATATTTTACGTGGCATAATATTATCTCCAATAATCGTTTATAGAACTTTGAAAGATTTTTTATATACATGTAATTTTATGAGGCTTATCAAAATTCTAGTATTACAGTTTGATCAAAATTGAATAGGAAACATACACACATAATTCTGAAATGAAGAGAATGAAATGAGGGCAATAATCCCTCCCCTTGAACTTGGTAGTTCTTAATTAGATTTTTAAGGTGGTTGATTTCCTAATAAATCATTAGAATTGCTATTTACTGTTTATGCGAGAGTTCGAAATCACTGACTTAGTTGTGCTTTTGTTGCTTGTGGAAATTTTGGCTGGCTTTATGTTTCTGAATAAAAATATGTGCAGCAGAAACAAAGTTGCCACTTAAAATTAAATGTAATTGATTTGAGTAATCTGAGTGAATTGCTGTTAAATCTTTTCATTTGTAAAATATTCATTTCATAAATGTAAATATTAAGTTAAACTAGGTGCTTATATAGATGAGATTCCTTAGAGCTAAGGGAACATTATGAACAATTTTTAGAGTAAGATTACTTTTACAAAATAAATGTTATAAGAAAAATAACTAAAAAATTATTTCTGTCTCTCTCTTAATATATTTTATTACATCAATACTACTTTTATTTATTCGCTTGAAATATATATATATATATATATATATATATATATATATATATATATATATATTATGTCTTGTTATAGTCTTAAATATATCTATCATCACTTTTAACGATAAATTGGCACAAAATGTAAATTGCGCTAAAAGTTGCATCCAATTTAAAATTTGCGAAGCCGTCTCCATCGGGATCATCTATTATCAAAATTAGAGGTGAAACTGTGTCAGCTATAAAATTCTTAGTCGTTTTTTGGATTGACTTATTCAATTATCATCATCTGTTATCTGTTTTGCGGGAAGGATTAATCCTTTATTTAATTTACTTTTCTTGCGAATATGTGTCATTAAGTTTTCTGTTATTTCACTGCCCTAATAATTAAACAATTTTCTCCAAATGCTTTGTCATGTATGTTACAAGATTTTGCGATCCGCTAATTGAAAAAAAAAAAAGCTTAATTAGCAAAAAAATTGTTTTAAAGTCTTTAGAGGGCTCTCCTGAATTACATATCGTAACTTTGACAGAGGCATGGTGTATTATTTTTTCCTGTTTATGACAGAATTTTTTAAATACATGAACTATTTAAATTAACAGAAAATGCACCGCTTAGTCGGGAACATTCAGTGAATTTATTTCAGATTTTTTAAAAATTTTATTTTATTAGATATATATGAAGAGTAGATTTATGAACATGTTAAATTCAACGAGACCCAACGCGAAGAAATAAACATTTATATCAGTGATTTAAACAACATTTTATATCAGTTATTTAAAATTATTTTATGCGTATCCCCCCCCCCTCCTCTTCTCCTCGTTTAAATGTAGTTTCTCTCGGAAACGCTTTTTGTTGAGGCTAGAATTATCACCTCTTTTTTGTATTATAATAATTTAAAAAAATTAAGAATTAAATTTTTAAAAAAATTAACATCTTATACCGTACACATGCTTTAAAAACAACGATATTCATTAACTTGTATTAAATTATGTTCATTTTTAGTAAAAAATGGTACTAATTTGTGTTCGCTTTCTGTTAAAATTTGTAGTTCTCTCTATTTATTTATATTCACCTACTAAAATGAAGCGAAAACGTTTACAGCGCACAGTGTGCTGTGTATTTTCTTTCTTTTATGGCTCGATTTGAAAGTTCATTTGGATTGGGTATGCGCTGCGGTATTATTATAGCAGCGCTTTTTTTTCCTAATCAGTGATCAATTAAATAGAATGATAATAAAGATTGAACATTCTAGAAAAAAAGGGGGTTCATTCTCAGTTCTCCCAACGCTAATTTAGCTCCAACTTTTCTTCTTTCGCAATACATGTTTGTTATTTGGATTACATTTTATCGAAGGTAAATTATAATTGCTTATGCGTTGTGATTAAGCAATATTATACCTTTGAAACTTTTGTTTGTAATTCCTGAAAAATGTATGCAGATCTTTAATTACCGTATTTGGTTTCGTGATATTGAGTTGGTGATATATGAACGTAATGTGCTCGAATTAATGAAAACTAATATATACTATAAATGTGCTTTGTTGTATTATCTCAGACTGGTTCACGAGTCATACAATGATGAGAAATAATTCGTTCTTTTACATCTGTATGCTTAACTTTTGAATTAACAGAGCAAATAAAGTATTTTGACAGACCTCTGCCTATTTTTACTATTAATTTTACTCTGAAAAGAAGGAAAATGTATTTTTCTTGAACGAATCATCTTTTTACTTTTCTTCTCGCTCAATTTTCATTCATCTTTCACTTGTTGCTTTCATAACCATATATAGGAAAATTTAGTTTAATATTAAGTTATGCTTAAGATCTTATTATATAAATTACTGTTCTATTACATGATAGTAAAAAAAAATTAAATACTCAAAAGTCCTTTGAAAATAAGTATATCTTAGCATAGTATATATTATATAACAAAACGTATTATTTTGAAAAAAGGATATTAAACATTTGAATTATATCATGACTTGTACGTTATTACTATAAATTGTAGCAACTTACATTTTTAACCACTACTTTAGGATAAACTTGGGAAAATATGGGCACCAAAACATTTCATTGAGAATATACTACACTGAACACTTTCCATTTTTCCGAAATCAAGATATTTCAAACTTTAGAGTTTGGTATTAAAGTGTGGTACTTAAGTTTTTTAATGCACCGAAGAAGGGTTTCAATTCATTTATGAATAACATTTTTGTAAGAAAAGCAGTGGCGTAACAGAGAAATTTAAGGCCGCCCCTCCCTGAAAAGTCAGGTTTTGGGCCTCAAGACGTACTTGGCATCAGTCAGACTTTGTCCCCCCCGTGATGCTGGGGAGTACATTACGCCGCTGAAGAAAAGCAAACGTTTTTCGCTTCGCCACGAGATTCTTGCAATTCTTTGCCCAAAAATGTTACTTTTTACAAGCTTTTATTTAACTTACTATGTATGCATGCATGTATGTATGTATGTATGCATGCATGTATGTATGTATGTATGTATGTATGTATGCATGCATGCATTGTTGCAATAATGTTATTGTTACAACAATGACAAAAGTTGGCGTCGAAAATCGGTTTTCAGCCAAACTAGAATTTCATAACGTTGAGCTATTGAGTGTATTAATTATTTGTCTAAAAAATAATTACTTTTCTACAACGTAAAAATAATCTAATTTCTACATCGTATGCAATTTTTTTACAAATTTTTATCTATTTTCTTGGATTTAAATTCAAAACAAAAAAATAGAGCTATTTTTCAAGTAGATTGGTACATTGTATTCCTTTCACAACGCTGCCAAATTAAACTGAGATGGAGTATTGTAGAAATTCTTTAAAAAAATTATCTAACTTTAATCTATGAAACTCAGACAAAAAGTAATTACAGAATCGGAAAGATCATTTATTTCGTCCAGATACGGTATAATGTTTTTTACAAAAGAATAACATTTGTATTTCTTACAGTTTTTTTAAATGAGTCAAAATCGATGCGTTTTCATAAAAATAATGTATAAATTTATGTGCATGAATTTTTTTTGTTTAAATGAATCGACATTCTGTACTAAAACAGCTCATGCTTTGCTTTTTTAGAATCAGTCATTTAAAAAATAAAACGCAGAAAACTTTTTTTCTTGCGATTTTTCAAAAAATACTCAAAATTTTAATTAAACATTTAATAACTTTGTCATTTATGAAGGTAATCTCATAAAACTTTTTTTTCGTGTGTAGAACAATATTACCCAAGATCTGTACGAAGATTGAAAAAATTGCTTAAAAATAACGGATTAAAAAAAATTGTGTTTTTCGTCGAGTACCCTTTTTGCGAGAATTCATTTAGCTAGACTGTTCGAAAATAACCGGCAAACGACCTAGCAACAATGATACGTTGAATGAGATGAACAGACTGAGAAACCTGTCCAGTGATAACTAAAAAGTAAAAAAATAAATTAGAAGTAAAAAAAACCTTTTTAAAAACAAGCTTTTATTTAAATGCGCTAAAAAGAATAAAATAAACTTTTTCTGTAAAACTTTTTTTACTATCAACTGATAACGTCATTACACAATTTATATGATATAAAAGCTTGTCGCGAGATTTACCTCTGCAGATAAACAAGTAAATTGATCTGATTGATTTTAATTTGTAAAAATTTCAAACTAAGTAAATAAGAGTAATTTAATCTCACGACGAGCTTTTATATCATATAAATTGTGTAATGACGTTATCAGTTGATAGTAAAAAAAGTTTTACAGAAAAAGTTTATTTTATTCTTTTTAGCGCATTTAAATAAAAGCTTGTTTTTAAAAAGGTTTTTTTACTTCTAATTTATTCATGTACATCTTGTGTAAGTGGTGCTATAGTTGAATGAAAGTGTTTTGTAACTGTTTCGAGAGGTATAAAAGAAAATTACGAAATCTTCTATGCCATGGAAGAGTTGTTGCTTTTCTCATAAAATTGAGTTTCGCAATGGAGCATTATTATTTAATTTTCTACCGCCTTCGCAAATGCTGATGGGTTTTTTTCCAGGACCATTTTCATGTCTTTTAACAGAAAGAAAAACATTTTGAGTTTGGATAAACATAACCTGTAACTGGACCTAGAAAAGATTAATTCTAGTGAAATTTATTAAGAATTTTATGAGTTAAAATGTCTTTAATTGGCGTTCGGATCCTTTAAACTGTCTCATTGAAGCGATCGTCTCGACCTTGCGTTCTTTGAATCTTGTTAAATGGCGTTTAATTCCTCCGGCCGTCAGAACCAAGACGAATGTCAAATGAAGGTCTAATTGTGGCTACAGTGCAGGTGGATGTGCAGATGTTTTCCACACGACTTGCCCCCATTTCCACCTCCTCGCTTTATTTACAATCGGTAGCCATCAGCACTCCAAAACACACAGACAAAAACATTTAACTTTGGATTTTTTAGATAAAACCCTTTGTTGTATTTTTTGAGTAATATAATCTCAATGATTTCAGATTAAAATAATCTTTAAATCTCATATAGTTGTAGATAAAGTAGATAATCAGGTTCCCAAAAGTTTCATTGGAAAACGTACTCCATAACTTCAATGCACCTCTACTATTTTGTGAGAAAAGTAAAGTGAATATTTTCTTTCAGATATGTAAATTATTGTTGTCTTGATATGCTTCACATTATAATGAATTGTAAATCTTTATGACTCAAATTAATGTTGTTATTTCTTGTTGTAGATGGACAATGATTCTGAGAAACATTTACATACACTTACAAACAATCACTCGGTGAAAGAAATGCAGTTCATGTAATTAAAAAGGGATGTTGTGAAGGTTTTAATCGAGAAGGGTTTTTCTTCTATGTAAGAATAAGTTTCAGCTAGAGACAATGCACTCTCAGATATTGACAGCAAAGTAAATGTTTTTGTATAAAATAAATGTATTTATTGCTGTGAACACACAAAATATCATAAACATTCAAAATTTTATTTATGTATGCACGTATTCATCATAAGTGTAAGTATAATTCAATGTATATATTTTAAGTATGGGATGAGAAATACTAATAGAATATTGTAATATACTTGGATACAACCTGTGATAAATTGTAGCATTTAAATGGAAGAAGTGAAGATTGAAAAATCATTTTGTTTGGATTTTCTCCCCTTAAAAACGGAATATATTGAAATTGCATATTCTAACTAATAGAAAGAAAAGGTTTGTAGGTATATTATGTAATGTCTGAATAATGTATATTTTTCAGAGATTTCGAAAAAAAAAAACCAAGGGCTAGGGGGGGGGGATCCAGACCCGCGGATTCCCCTCCCCTTTTGTATCTCATCCCAGTCATTAAAACTGAAACTTTTACTTATACATAATGACTTTATTCTATAATAGTTTTTAAACATTTACTATAATATGAAAAAAGAGTATTAAAATGTTTTTTCTTTATGTTACTACCTACAAAATTGAGAATTTCTACTGTTTACCATCCCGGGTTCCACGAAATAGTTTTATATTCGTTTGTATAATGTTTTGCAAAACTAAACAGTTTTCTAATGGAAAAAGCACCTTTTTTGCATTTGTGGGGAAAAACCTATAATGAAGGTGGGGAACACCTTATCGACATATCCATAGTTCGACGTTAAAATTTAAATTTAAAATGCAAGCACCTATCCCTGTTATTAAGTATGATGCACTGATAGTGACACTTGGATCACAAATCAATATTATAAATATGTGTGAGAAAATTATATCACAATTTCATTCAAAATTTAATAACAAACGGAATATTCTTTTTACTTGGTTTTACATAAAGTATCCAAAACATGTTGGTCTATTTGAAGTATTATTTGAAGATATATTCTTTTAAGTGTGTGTGGAGTTGGGTTCCCTGAAAACACTGTATAGCTCTAACGATTCCGTGAGTAGAAAGTTTGAACACCACTGTTCTAGATCAAGAATGTCAAACTTAAAGGCTGACTTGTGTGGACCAAACAAACAAGGTTTAACTTTAGTGGGGCGCCAAAAAAAATCAATATTTATAGAAACGTAGATTTATTTTGAATAATACATTATGATAAGCATATATAAAAGAGCAAGCAAAATTTATTGTTTATGTCCTGACACTTTGACATCTCTTCTCTGCTACTGCCTTCCAGGTTCTGGAGGTTTTTTAAAATTTTATTATATACTAGCTTTCATGGCCCGGCGTTGCACGGGCTTATACCGAGGGTATAACTTAATCCCCATGTTAATTTCCTCCTTTCTTTCTGACGCCAACACTTTTGTGTGGTTTTGACGCGTACGATGTGAGTGCATGACCCGTGAGTGCGTGTCATGGCTTTGTCGCTTAACATTTTCCCTTCTCTTCACAAATTCAACACTTCCAATATTATTTTTCGAAATTACTTTGATTTCTTTGTTTCTTTCCTCTCCGCTTAGCCCGGCGTTGCACGGGCATTTACCGAATGAATAACTTCATCCCCATGGAAATTTCTTGTTTCCCTCAGGCCGATAGCACTTATGTGCGCGATGTGAGTGATTTCTTTAACTATGTCATTAAAACTCCCTTTTTCGAAATTTGTTCTTGCGTTGGTGTGGTGTTCTAATTATTAGAGATGGGTGAAAGTTCAGGTGTCGTCCTCGTCACTTGACCATGGTTGAAAATTTCGAGGTCCATCGCCAATAACCCTCGAATAGGCGAACAGTGCGAATTTAAAAATCACTCACTCAGTTTTCAGTTCTTTCGTTGCAATTTTTTAGTCCCCGGAAACGAAAATGTAGCCTTTTTAAAGATAGTTGTATGTTGAAAAAAGACAAAAAAGTAGAAATTTTTCAAATTTCAAAATTTCACTACTATTTTAATACTTGAAGTAAAATTGTGAGGATTTTTTGAAATATTCGACACACGGGAAAAATGTTTCATGCAATTATCTTTATAAAAGAAGAAATTATTAAATGATTGTTTTAAGTATTTTGAGTGTTTTATTAAAATTTGTTTCGAATGCATAACATACTGCCATGGAAATTCACCTTCCTTTATCAAAGTTCCTGGTATGTGTGTGATTCCTTTATATTAACGTCACTGCAATTCCCTTTTTTGAAAAAAAAAATATATATCTTCCAGATCTTACTAATGTCAAACAGGTTTCAGTTCTCTTTCTACAGCACGGTGTTACAGTGGCTTTTTTGAGTGTAGAACTATTTTCCCCCTGACTCTCCCCTCAGATATAAGATTTATCTTCAAGTTTCTATTCATGACATATCAAAAACAATATTGCTTTAGTAAAAAAATAATAAATTTAAACAATAAAAAGAAAACTATTTTGATGCTTCAGTAAAAAAAAAGTCATCATTTTTTAATAATAGATAATTTTAAGAAATCTAAAATAATAAAATAGTTTTCAGGTTTTCATTAATCAATCAATCGCTACTTACAGTTAGCTTAAAAATGTCTCTCTCTAGAACGTACTGATTGGAAGGAAATCCAAACTCTCTTTAAAAAACCGGATATTTATTTACAAAACCTATCTTCGCCCCATCTTAACGTATGCATGCCCCATTTGGGGATCTGCCAGTAACACACATTTAAATGATATTCAAAGACTTCAAAATAAAGCGCTTCGAGTCATAGCCAGAGCTCCCAGGTACATTCCAAGATCTGTTCTCCACGAAGAACTTTGTGTTGAACCCATCCACACCCTAATAGCGAATCTTTCCTCAACTTTCCATTCTGCAATCCATCATCATGACAACCCGACGATTAGCTCTCAATCTAACTTCATGAACCAGCCTCACCTCATGTACCGTTTGCCTCATAGCGCAACGAAGATACTACCTGATTTCTAAGAATTCCACCCCCCCCATGCTGTTAAACGTAACGAAAACCCCCTTTTCGGATTGAAGAACGAAACGAAAAAGCTGTTTTCCGTTTATACCGAAACTATGTCCCACCTCCCCCCACCACCTCCTGACCGCCGAAGCTAGTTTTAGCTTAGGCGAACCTATCATTCTCACTTTATTTACTCCCTTTCTTAGGTATACTGTGTAACTGAAGTAGAAGCCTAGCTACTGCTAGGCTGGCACTGAGGACACATATTTATTCCAGGCTCTAGAACGTATTTTTATCCAAAATAATAGGCGATATACCTTTTATTAACAAATAATTAATTTAAAAAGGAAATAATAGAAATATTCATTTGATTTTAAAAAAATATATTAATTTAAATCCACATTATCTATAAATAATAATAAAAAAAATTGTATTGATAGCTCTTGAAACGTTTGGATGTTTGATTAAACATATGTAACTGCTAAGAAAAACACTATGTGAAAAACCTAGTTATAAATACACATTCACTGAAAAAAATCATTCAAAAAGAAAATAATACTATCTGATAAAAACATTAAGTTTTCTTAGTTTTTTCCCGGAAACGAAACTGTAGCATTTTTAAAAATAGTTGTATGCTGAAAAAAGAACAGAAAGTATAAATTTTTCAAATTACAAAATTTCACTACTATTTTAATTCTTGAAGTAAAATTGTGAGAATTTTTCGAAATATTCGACACGGGGAAAAAAGTTTCATGCAATTACGCATTATTTTAAAGTAAACTATAAGTTTTATGAAAGAGAACAAAAATTTCGATACTGATAAATATTTTAAATGAATCTCAGAAATGCATTGAATGCATTTTAATTTTAAAAAAAAATATATTAATTTAAATCCATTATCAATAAATACTAATAAAAAAAATTCTACAGATAGCTCTTGAAACATTTGGATGTTTGATTAAACATATATAAGTGTTAAAAATCCACTTTGGGGGAAAACCTAGTTATATGCTAACATTCACTGAAAAAAACATTCAAAAAGAAAAAAATACTATTTGATAAAAACATTTAATTTTTTTAATTTTAATTTTATAGTTTTTCATTCCACTCTGTGTTAAAATTATTTAAACACGTATCTGCGAAAAAAATTATATTATACAAAACTAACTTATTAATTATTTTTAATAAAATTGATTAAAAATGCTCATTTAGCAATTAATTGTGACATACCATTTGCTTACATAATGGCAGCACTGAAACTGAAGTAAATTTCAGATCAGTGGGGATGCAGCAAGTGAATTAAATTATTGAAGAAGAGAGAATTAATTTACGGGTGGGAAAAATAAGCAGAAATGAACAAAATCGAATTGTTGAAAAAGATAGAAATTACTTTGAATGATAAAAAATCAGAAAAAAACCTTTTTGAAGGCAAAAAAAAAAAAAAAAAAATGAAAACTACATTAAAATAACAGAGGATCATGTTAATATAAGTATTTATTAGTAAAATTAATTTACGTGGGAAAAATTAGCAGAAATGAAAAAAAAAAAGAGATCCCACCGATTCGAACTCGCAAAGACACGATCTGCTTTAAGTGAAGCGAATTGCGCTTACCGCCTGTGCTACCGGGACCCGTAGCGAAAAATGAAAATAGGCAACAATAATGAATGGGAGGACGAAAAAGTAATTTTTTCACTCGCATTTTTTTTAATTTTTACTCGCCAAAGTTACTGATTTCCCCCTGTTTAAGGCATAATTTTTTTAGTGTAACCCTTGAGTTAGATTCGGTGGAAGGCGAAACAGGTCAACTGTCTTTGGCGCAAAGCTGAATTTCGACGCCAATGTTTGGCTAAATGTAAAATCGCGTATTTTAAAGATCATTACCATCATTTTAAGGGTATAATTTTTACGTTAATGCTCTCAAACATCACCAACTATTTGCAAAATTAACGTACTTTGAAATAAAAAAATGTACAAATTACTACTTTTTAATTTATTTCTCAGAAAAATATTAGTTTACGAAAATCACAATTTTTTTTTTTAAATCCGTAATTTTGAAGCAATTTTTTCAATCTTCGTATATGTTACGAATAATATTACTGTACACACGGAAAAAAGATTTTGTGAGATTATCTTCATAAATGACGAAGTTATTCAATGTGAAGTAAAAATTAAGACTACTTTTTAAAAATTCTTTAAAAAAAAAGTTTTGGGAATTTTATTTTTTAAATGAATGGATCTAAAAGAGAAAGGCTTGAAGTTAATTAGTGTAGAATATCGATATAATAACACGAAAAGTAATTCATACCCAACGATTTAGAAATAATTTTCATAAAAACGCATCAGTTTTAACGCTATTTTAAAAAATTCGAAAAAAATAGAAAATATCGTTATTTTACAAAAAAAATTATACCGTGTCGTGGCGAAATAAATGATCTTTCCGATTCTGAAATTACTTTGAATGATTAAAAATCAGAAAAAAAAACCTTTTTGAAGGCAAAAAAAAAAAAAAAAAAAGAAAAGTACATTAAAATAACAGAGGATCATGTTAAAATAAGTATTTATCAGTAAACTTAATTTACGTGGGAAAAATAAGCAGAAACGAACAAAATCAAATTCGGTAGATTCGAACCCAGACAAGAGAAGGATTTAGATGTTTTGCGAAACCGACGCGCTCTAGACAACCACACTATGGAGCCCTGTAGCGGAAGTGAAAATAGGCGATACTAATGAATGGGAGGTTCAAATTGAATTTAATTTTTAATTGAGGGGATCCGTAATTTTGAAGCAATTTTTTCAATCTTCGTATATGTTACGGATAATATTACTGTACACACGGAAAAAAGGTTTTGTGAGATTATACCTTCATAATTGACGAAGTTATTCAATGTGAAGTAAAAATTAAGACTACTTTTTAAAAATTCTATAAAAAAAAAAGTTTTGGAAATTTTATTTTTTAAATGAATGGATCTAAAAGAGAAAGGCTTGAAGTTAATTAGTGTAGAATATCGATTTAATAACACGAAAAGTAATTCATACCCAACGATTTAGAAATAATTTACATAAAAACGCATCAGTTTTAACGCTATTTTAAAAAATTCGAAAAAAATAGAAAATATCGTTATTTTACAAAAAAAATTATACCGTGTCGTGGCGAAATAAATGATCTTTCCGATTCTGAAATTACTTTGAATGATTAAAAATCAGAAAAAAAAACCTTTTTGAAGGCAAAAAAAAAAAAAAAAAAAAAAGAAAAGTACATTAAAATAACAGAGGATCATGTTAAAATAAGTATTTATCAGTAAACTTAATTTACGTGGGAAAAATAAGCAGAAACGAACAAAATCAAATTCGGTAGATTCGAACCCAGACAAGAGAAGGATTTAGATGTTTTGCGAAACCGACGCGCTCTAGACAACCACACTATGGAGCCCTGTAGCGGAAGTGAAAATAGGCGATACTAATGAATGGGAGGTTCAAATTGAATTTAATTTTTAATTGAGGGGATCCGTAATTTTGAAGCAATTTTTTCAATCTTCGTATATGTTACGGATAATATTACTGTACACACGGAAAAAAGGTTTTGTGAGATTATACCTTCATAATTGACGAAGTTATTCAATGTGAAGTAAAAATTAAGACTACTTTTTAAAAATTCTATAAAAAAAAAGTTTTGGAAATTTTATTTTTTAAATGAATGGATCTAAAAGAGAAAGGCTTGAAGTTAATTAGTGTAGAATATCGATTTAATAACACGAAAAGTAATTCATACCCAACGATTTAGAAATAATTTTCATAAAAACGCATCAGTTTTAACACTATTTTAAAAATTTCGAAAAAAAATAGAAAATATCGTTATTTTACAAAAAAAATTATACCGTGTCGTGGCGAAATAAATGATCTTTCCGATTCTGTAATTATTTTTTGTCTAATTTCGACACCGAAAATCGGATGACAATTTTAATATGGTGGAAAACGTAAGATTACCGCTCGGCCGAAACTGAAGGGAAGTTTCGCCAAGTAAGCAACCGGCAGGAGTAAAACAATTCGGCGTTTTAAGGTTTTTAATTAATATCTTTTTAACTAATTACAATATCGGAATATAAATTGGCAATACGGCTTCCCCGGAAAATTCCCGATCTTTTGGTACCTTCCGCGACTTTCTGCGTGGTGCTGTTCGTGAGAAGATAGACGCACATAGATAGATAGATACGTTTGTTTACCTTCGAATTTTAATAGTGTAAGATTATTATATATCAGTGGTCTTCAAACTGTGTTCCACGCAAACCCCAGGGTTCCTCAAGGCATACTCAGAGATTCCGGGGGTCAAAATAAAAAAAAATCGAAAATTTTTTTTTATAAATTTTCACGCAAAATAGGTTCACGTTCTCTATTAAGTTTGTACACCCACCAAAATTTAAAGACTTTCCCTGTCATTAAGAAACTGAAAATTTTTTATTTCTACATAATAACTTTATTTTGCAGTACTCTTATTAAACTTTTATTATAATATAATAAAATAATATTACAATGTTGTATTTTTATATATTACTAGATTCTACTCCGAGTTCCACGAGATAATTGTATACTCGTTAGTACAATGTTTTGCAAAACTAAAATTAGTTTTCCAATAAAAAATGCACCATTTACCATTTGTTGAAAAAACAGTTACAATAAAGGAGTGGGAACAACTTATGAACCTATCAATAGATTCGATGTCAAAACTCTAAATTTAAGCTGGAACATATCTTTTCTTTAGAGCACCAGCGCAAAAAAAAAAAAAAAAAAAATATGCGCTTTTTCTGTGTGTGAATAAAATAAAGAATTAGACTTCGATGCACGTGGCTTCGGCATGAGAGGAGGGGAGGGGGTGAAGTTTAGAGCAGCTGCATGACGAATCCGGTTTCCCCCATAGGAGAGGGTAATTTAGAGGTCTAAATTTAAGCAAGGACAGCTCCTAAATTTTATGTTGTAAATTCATGCAATATAAACAGTATTTCTCTAAACATTTTAATGCCATTCAGAACAATGTGTAGGTGAAAAATATTTCTCCCCATAAGTGGCTGCAAAAACCAATTCTAGAAATAAATTAGCTCAGAATGGGTAATGCGACTGTAGATAATTTCAGTATAGATTTAGCACATATCCCAGTTACTTAACATAATGCATGGGATCACAGATTAATATTATTAATGAGTCAATTATATTAAAATTTTTAATAATAGATGCAATACTTTTTAATTGCCCTTACAAAAAGTATGTTGATCTATTTTAAATATTATTTTAAGAAATATGCTTCTAAGTATGCGTGTGGAATAGGGTTCCACGAAAATACTTTCTGCACTGCTGGCCACCGTAAATGCAACACCAAGAAAGACAAGAGATAGCACAACAAAAATTATTTTGTAGATAACATGTTGACCAAGTATCAAATGATTAAATGTATAGACTTCTGTCAAGTGTGGTTCCTGCCACAATCAGTAGCAAGAGTAGCCGCCATTGTTGGAGATCACCGCTGCCACACGCCTCGGCATTGATTCAAAGAGACTTTGAATGTGTTCTTGGGGTACACAGACCAAGCAGCTTCCACACGTTACCAAAGTTGATCTGGTGTGGCAGCTGGGGGTGTAATCTGGGTCAATCGCTGAGCAACCATAGACCACATGTTTTCTATTGGCGAAAGATCCGGAGAGCGAGCCGGCCAGGGAAGCAATTCAATCTGGTGATTGACGAAGAACCTTTAGACAATGCGTGCCACGTGTGGTCGCGCATTATCCTGTTGAAATATGGCTGTGGACAAGCCCTGAAGGTAAGGAAGGGCAACTGGCTCCAACACCTCGGAGATGTATCGCTGGCTGTTTAAAGTACCGGCAATGCGTACTAGAGGAGTGAGAGAGTGATATCCCATACCATAATACCCGGTGCATAACGCAGCTGTTCAGCATCCTCTCTCCACGGTGTCTCCAGACTCGAATCCGACCATCGTGGTGTTGCAGACAGATACGTGACTCGTCAATAAAGACAACTTCATTTCATTCTCCCGCCCACAACCTTCTTTCATCGCACCATTGGCGGCGGAGACGTCTGTGGTTCTGCGTCAAGGGTAGACCAAGCAATGGACGTCTTGCGGACTGACCACTCTGTTGTAAACGGCGTCGAATGGTACGCGTGGACACTGAATGATGCGTTACAGACGCAATCTGCTGTGCTATGGTTCGTGATGTGACTGAGCGATCCGTCACTGCCATGCGCACAATTTGCCTGTCCTCACGTGAAGTGATACACTGAGGTGGATGCGATAGACCAGGTCGGTCCGTCGTACCCTCCTGCATCCAATGGTCACATATCCGCATTACAGTTGTTTGGTTTCGTCCAACACGGCTACCGATTTCCCTGAAAGATAATCCACAATCTCTGTAGACCACTCTCCTTCCTCTGTCGAACTCGGATACTTGATCAAAAGCTGATCGCTGTTTTCTACGAGACATAACTGATCGTTTTTTGAAAAATCACAAGAAAAACCCAATTGCCGAACTTGAAATCGTTGAAATCTCCAAGCCTTAAATAGCGCTTTGAGGTGGCGCCACAGGCGTGCGTGATGTGTGTCTGCGCTGAAATTCTAATCATTTGCATATCTCACCTCCGCTAATGCATGTTGTAAATTTCATGTTATTTGCGTGCTTCCTTCTGGGTGTTGCATTTATGGTGGCCAACAGTGTATTTTTAGGGGTTCCACGAATGTGTATTTTAGGGGTTCCTATGACCCGTGGGTCAAACACTGACCCATGCAAGCTTTTTAACTGACCCACGATTGCTAGGCAATCACTTGTTTGCTTACGCGGGTCTATTTAGATTTTCTAATTTGTGTGGATTATTTATATTATATTTTTATTTTTGAAGCAACTCCATTGACACAAAAGCAATTTAAATGCTGTCTATATAACCTTCAGTTTAATCATTACTGTTCCAAAGTTACACAAATGACAACAAATGTATATGAAAGTATGTAGTGTTTGAAATAAAGCAAAAGCAAATATCAAGTAAAGTGTTTTACTCACATTTTACTTGTTGAAAGAAAAATCGACAAACTAAAACAAATAACCATATCTAAAGTACTTTCTTCGGATAAAGGTCATGTTCAGTTATTGTTTGTAGCAAGGGACTTCCGTAGCACTTGTATCGTCCCCTCTCTGTTTCACCTTGTGACCAATTGGCGTCATGCGCATATCTGTTATTCTCGATACTAGCAATTTTTGGCTCGCATTTTAAGGGGCGTCTATACCAATAGTCAGTACCAGTACTGAACTTAGTGGTATCCATTTTGAACGCATTTAAAAGTAATGTGTGTTGATGTGTATTTTTTATGTTAGTACAAAATTTCTTCTCAAATCATTGTATTTTGAATATAAATATTTTTAATTCTAGCCTTGTACTATGTCGGCGGTTAAAAAATTAAAAACAAGCCACACAAGTTCCAGGCTATATCAATCTGAATGGTTTGATAAATATGGTGTGATTGAAAAGAATAAAATCGTTATATGTGTAATTTGTAATGAAAATGTGACTTCACGTACATATAATGTAAAAAGATATTTTGAAACCTTGCATCCTATTCTCGGCATATCAATAGATGAAATAATTTTTTAACGCAAATGTATTTTTTTTACGAACGTAACTTCGTAACGTATTGTTTTACAAAAGAACAAACAGTTTTTTGGTTTCAAAAAATAACATTACAGCTGCTAGTTTCCAAGTTACCCATTGCGTTGCTCGCCACGGAAAATCTTTTTCAGAAGGAGAATTTGTATTAAAAAACCGTTTTAAGAATGTAGACCTACATTGTTTGCTGATTTTAAAGAAAAATACTTGATTATAAAGTCTTATATAAGATACCTATAAATTGCAATATAATTAAAGATCGAGTAATAGATTTACAAAAAATTATTTTTTTCGCAAATACATAACGACTTAAATTATGTAGAAATGTATTCAATTGCTTTAGATGAGAATAATGATGTAAATAGTTATGCACAATTACCAGTTTTTGTTCAGTTTAAGTATGGAAATATAATGAAAGAAGAGTTAATAAAGAGCTAATAACGTTGAAAGGGTTGAACGTACCGGTCTTGATACTTTAAAAAAAAAATTGATATTTCATTTTTAAAAAATGGATATTGATCTTCAGAAAGTAGTTTCTGTAACAGCGGACGGTGCACCTAATATGTCAAGGAAAAACATTGGATTTATTCAGTATCTTAAGCAAAATATTTCACATTCTCTAATTGAATTTCATTGTATAATACACCAGTAAGTTTTACATGGCTTAAAACATTTTCCAGTGTAATGTCAGTTGTAATAAAAATATTCAACTTTATAAACGGCAATTTGCACAATTCTTAGAGGAAATTGAACGCCAATATTCAGGTATTTTGACATTCAACAAAGTGCGATGGCTTAGTTTCGGTCAAGTCCTTAATCGCTTTGGAACGTTACTATACGAAATTAAGTTCTTTTTAATTGAAATAGACACTAGTTTCGAAGAATTATCCGAAATACATTGGTTAAATGATTTAATGTTTTTATGTGACATCACTCAGCATTTTAATGAACTGAATAAAAAACTTCAAGAGGGCGTGGACTAATTGTTTTAACGATGTTTGAAAATATTAAAATATTTATGACGGAACTTGACATCTTTACTAAGGATTTTGAAATGAAAATCACATGAAATATTTTCCTCAGTTACAAAAAAAAAAAAAAAATTAAAAACACAATTTTTGAAAACTCCGTTAACATTCAAGAAAATGCAATTAAAAAATATTGAATGATTATGCAGGGAATAAACAAGAGCTTTTGAGGAGAGATTCCATCAATTTAAAAGTTTGGGAAATGCATTTACTTTATCTATATATATAAAGGAGAAAAGCGACTCACTCACTGACTGACTGACTGACTAATCACGAAATCTCTGGAACTATTCAACCTACAGACTTGAAATTTGGTAGACATGTTCCTTTGATAGAGTAGACATCAGCTAAGAAAGGATTTTCCGAAATTCGAAACGCAAGGGGCGTTACGGGGGGTTAAGGGCTTTAATAATAATTGTTTCCATGTTTAAACTACTTGATGTACAATCTTGAAATTGGGTAAGCGGATTCCTTTCAGAGAGTAGAGATCCGCTACAAAATGAGTTTGCTGAAAATCGACCCCCAAGTGGCGTTGCAGGGGCGTAGGGGGCGTTATAGATAATTATTTCCATTTTTAAACTATTTGACGCACTGTCTTTAAATTTGATATATAGATTCCTTTCGTAGAATAATGATCACTTACAAAATGGGTTTTGTGAAAACAGACTTCTAAGTGGCGTTGCGGGGGATTAAGGGGCGTAATAGATAAATATATCCGTTTTTAAACTACTTCACCTACCTGCTTGAAAATTGGTAGGTAAGTTTCTTTCCTGGAGTAAATATCCGCTACAAAATGGGTTTTGGGAAAATTGACCCCCAAGGGGTGTTGCGGGGGCGGGGGGTTTAAGGGGCGTTATAAATTCCTATTTTTAAGTTATTAGACGTACAGTCTTGAAACTTAGTAAGCAGATTCCTCTCATAGGGTAGAGATACGCTAAAAATGGGTTTCGTGAAAATTGCCTCCAAGTGGCGTTGCGGGATTTAAAGGGCGTTATAGATAATTATTTCCATTTTTAAACTATTAGACGCACAGTCTTTATATTTGATAAAGAGATTTCTTTCATAGAGTAGAGATCAGCTATAAGAAGGTTTTGTGAAAACAGACCTCTAAGTGGCGTTGCAGGGGAATAAGTGGCGTAAGAGATAAATATTTTCGTTTTTAAACTATTTGACCTACCTGCTTGAAAATTGGTAGGAATGTTTCTTTCATGGAGTAAATATCCGCTACAAAACGGGTTTGGAGAAAATTGACCCCCAAGGGGTGTTGCGGGGGGGGTTAAGGGCAGATATAAATAATTATTTCTTTTTTTAAACTATTAGACTCACAGTCTTGAAATTTAGTTAGCAGATTCCTCTCACAGGATAGAAATACACTGCAAAATGTGTTTTGTGAAAATCGACCCCTAGGTGGTGTTGCGGGGGTTTAAGGGGCGTTATTGATAATTTTTTTGCATTTTTAATTAATTGGACAGTCTTCAAATTTTGCTAAGCAGATTCCTTTCATAGAGTGCAATTCCCCTACAAAATGGGTTTTGTGAAAACAGACCCAGAAGTGGCGTTGCGGGGGCTCAAGTGGCGTTATAGACAATTATCACCATTTTTAAACTGTTAGACGTACAGTCTTGAAATTTGATAAGCAGATTCCTTTCGTAAAGTAGAGAACCGCTACAAAATGGGTTTCGCGAATATCAACTACCAAGTTTAATTTCGGGAGATTAAGAGGCGTAATCGATAAATATTTCCATTTTTAAACTACTTGATCATCCTGCTTGAAAATTGGTAGGCATGTTCCTTTCATGAAATAGAGTTCCTCTAACAAAGAGTAAAATGAAAATTGACCCCCAAAGATGTTTGCGAGGGGTCAAGAGGAGTTACAGAAAGAAATTCCTGTTTTTAATTGTTAGACCCATAAACTTGAAATTTGTTAAGCATGTTTCTTTTGTTGAATAGGGATCCACTAAGAATAAATTTTAAGCAAATCAAGTTCTGGGGGGTTGCAGGGGGTTACTGGGACGTATTGAGAAAAAAAAATTACTTTTTTCGAGCTACAAGGACTATAATAATGAAATTTGGTTTGCATTTTTCTTTTGTTGAATTGAAATCCGCTAAGAGCGGTAATTTTGGAAAACGGCTCTCAATGGGATTACGGGGATATTTATAGTAAAACTTTTGCTTTTTTTCTGTTAGATTTAGACTTGAAATTTGGCTTGCATGTTCAATTTACGGAGTAGAGATCCACCGAAAATTGGTTTTGCGGGTATCCACTTGGCTTTTGAGTTACGAAAGAGCAAACATCATTCTATGCTTCAATTTTAGAGATTTTTAGAAAATACAAATTAGATGAGTTCTGCCCTTTTTTTTTATCACTAGGTGACAGTTACAGGTATAAGTATATTTTTCAATTCAATCGAATTCTTAATGCTAGGACTTAGATATCAATAATTTATACATATATATAAGCAGTAAAAATTTATAAAACATCATGAAATACCCAGCGAAGCGGGCGGGTAACAGCTAGTATATATATAAAACAGAATCTGAAACAATGGAGTTAACCGAATTTATGTAACTAGATATCGATAATCTAGAAATGAAATTAGTTGAATTTTGAAGTAGCGTAGTTTGGAAAACAAAATTTGAAAACTTAAGTAGAAAGAAAACTGTGAAAGTAGTGCAGATAATATACATCCCACTGTAAAAATTGAAAATATTATATTACACGTATGGGATTGTTTACCAAATAGTTTTAAATTAATGATAAAACTAGTTAATGTGCTCTTTTAATGGTGTTTGAGTCCACATATCCGTGTGGAAATTTTTTTTCACCAATGAACTTCGTAAAATATTCTAATAGAAATAGACTTTTCAGGGAATTAACTGTGAAATGCGTTAAACTAATGAATACGAAATATGAACCAAATATTAAAAAACTATCTGAAAATAAACAGCAACAAATTTCTCATTAAATACTTTATAATCAAATTTGCTATATATATATACTAATAAATAATATTTCATAATATATATTGTATTTAATTTTCGTTACTCCTTTTTCATTTAAACATGTATTGCCATTTACACCAAGCACTAAAGAATTTTTAACCCCACTAAAAATT
The DNA here is from genome assembly GCA_019973975.1 of Trichonephila clavata. Classification (NCBI taxonomy): domain Eukaryota; kingdom Metazoa; phylum Arthropoda; class Arachnida; order Araneae; family Nephilidae; genus Trichonephila; species Trichonephila clavata. Next base: position 234,566 of record BMAO01023929.1, on the reverse strand, counting down.
TTTAAATCGTCAAATCACGCCCATTTTCCCCCGTTAAACCAATTGAATTTTAAACATGTTTAGTTTTAAAAATACTCAGTTAAACATTTTTAAGCTTAACTCTGGTGCAAATGGGCATTAGTGACCCACGAGCTAATACTATAAAAAAACCTGAACAAAATTTGACCCACGTCTCAAAAAGGTTCGCCATCCCTGTTCTAGGATGAGTTTGAAGACCACTGTTATTTATTATTGTGTGCCGGCATATTGGCCGATCTGCAAAACTGTTCGCCGCGAGTTTAACAGTCATTCCTGGAGGCATTTCTGTAGCAGTGTTTGTCAACAGTTGATCTAGTGCTTTTTTCTCTAAAGATCAGCAGACGTCCTGATTGCTCTCTGGTGTGAACCTGGATTCGTTGAATTGAATGATATTATGCATTTCAATCTTTGTAGCGCACGTGTTGTCTTTGTCCGTGAAGTAAGAAACATGTTTCGCGTCCACTACATTTCATTACGTATATTATCAAAGAAACATAATTAAATATGTTAACCAGGAATTCACGTGATTCTTTAAAGGCTGAAACTGTCAATTTATATTTATTTTGAAAGCATTAGTTAATAATGAATTACTTTGTATCATCAAAACTCCTACCTTTCTATTTAACAGGTAAGCTAAATCTTTATTTCACTCTTTTAAATGAAGAAATTCAGTAGCGTTTCAATTCCAACACTATCCTACCTAATGACTAAAATATATAATATTACACATTTAAATATATTTGTGCAATAGTTATTTCAGATTCGCAAGTAAAGAAATTGGGGCTTTGAAAGAAAAATTAAATTAAAAAATACATTCTTTTAGTAACAGATTATTTTTAAAAAATTTAACTCTTGTTTTCACCATGTATTATGTACACTCTTATTTCTCAAGAATGGGAGGGTGCAGTATCTCGAAATATTCACTAGAAAAGGGGGCGCCAGTTCAAGAAAGCTTGGGAACCTATGATTTAAATGTTTGTTGATTTTCCTCTCAACTCTTGAACCTACTCATCATTCAATTGATTATTTGTGTTTATAGTAATTTCTGGTGGTTTGCTGAATGAAAATTACTTCTATTGTAGGATCGAACTCGAATTACAATCTGCCGAGCATGGGACTCTCGAAGACTTTGAGGGACCATTACATTAGGAAATAATAATAATAAAAAAACTAGCGAGTCTTACAGTAGTCGCATATGATGTGTAACATCTGACTTTTAATCGTGGTAAATACGCAATAACTTAAATCCTGAAAAAAAAATGAATCGGATAGGGTTGGAAATAATTTTCTATCAAATAATTTATCTTTAATGAAAAATATATTTAGTTAACACAAGGAATAATGCAATATTTTTTTATCAAAACTAATTATTCTTGTTCAATTTGGGGAAGAGCAAAGACACACAATAGATTTGTAACTAAAATATGATACATTTACTTATGATTTCAAAGTATTTAATACCCGTTGAAAAACTGTTAATAACCACTGTTAGTTGTCGACACATTTCGATTTCTGCTCATTTCGAGCATCATTCAAAACAGCTATGAGCGGCTCAGCTTCTGACAAACTGATGTTAATGTTAAAATCAAGAAAGCGAGTGATAGTTTTTTTTAAAAGAGCAGACACAACTTCGGTATATGGTAGAAGTACAAAATGCAGGAAATCTTTAATTTTTTGAACCGTTTGATTCGGAGAAATGTATACGACCACCGAAATCAGTTGCGTGATTGACAAATAGATTTGGTAAAACAGTAGTTGAGTTGGCCGTTGATGTTTGTGAGAGAATTGTGTTCACTGCACGTGCCCGAAAATCCCTGCTGCGTAGAGTTGAATTATGCGCAATTTGTTTTAGTTGTACTCCTCCAGTTTTTAATTTTTTCTCACGTTTCTTTTGCCGATAATTTTGCATATATTCTGCTCTGGATTTACCCATCTCTGCAAATCACAAAATCATGAAAATTGAATTAGCTTGGTAAATGTTTAAAAATTAAAAATATGAGAGAAAATCAAAATTACCCGTGTAATTAATTAGTTAGTTTTTTTAAATCGAGAAAACATTTTTAATCACAGTTAAAAATATTATATTGAAATTGACAGAAATTAACCTCAAAGTATCAAAAAGATACGCACTAAAATATTTGTTCGAATAATTCCATATTACTTACTCGTATTTTTTTAAGAACGATGAATTTTGTCAAACGCTGAACAGTAAATATAATTATTAATATAGTTTACACAAAAAAATAACCTCTGATTTCATACACAACGAGCCCTGAGATTTTGACAATTGAGTGTAAGAATCGCAAGTTTATCCTGGATGAGGGATAATAAGACTTGCTTGTATGTGCATAGTAGATTTAGAGTCAAGAAAACGAAACCGAGTTTTTGAATTCGAATCTTTTGAAACGCTAAATTTTAACAATATAAAAAAGGCTGGCGGCTTGATGGCTACTAGAGTTGGACCCCGAAAGGAGAGTAGCGAAGAGACACCACCAAGCGCTCTGATTGGTATAATCAAATATACCGCGCTCTTCCCCAACTTAATGTAATACATTTCCGTCCCTTTTCATGAAATCACCCCTACAAATATCCAGCAACCGAGAGGAAAGATGTTGCACATCAAAAAAAAAAAGTGTTCAGTTCCGTGGAAAAAATTATAACCGATTTTTAGTTTATTTCAAAATATAAATTCATATATAATAAATTTAAAAATAATTCGTACATTACAAAACTACAGCTTTAGTATTAGTAGTAAATAAAAAGTATATAATTTTTTTTTCACCAAAAAAATTAATAAATAAAAAATAAAAGAATTAAAAGAAAGAATATATATTTTATTTAAATATTGTTCAAAATTTGTAGTAGACATTTTGTTGTGAGTAAGGACTCCTTCTTTTAAGATTAATCTTTTAGTTGATTATAATAAAATTTAAAAAAAAAAGCTTTCTCTGAATAAGAATATATTCTGTGAAACATGGTATATCGTGAGCTATATATTGTTATAATTTGATAGCCTACCAAACAAATTTTTTTATCGAAATGTCTGTTTAATGAAATAATATAGTCTTAGTTTTTTTTTAATAAAATTAATATTACTTTTATAAGGTACAATTCGTAAGCTTTCCTTTTAATTTTCAAGTTAAATATGTAAAACACATTGCATAAAATTGTCGTTGAGTATTGTAAGACAAATAATATTAAATAACTTTTTATATATTTAAATGCGTCTTTATTGGAAATGTATTCAAAATGTGAAGTAAATAAAGATTTCACTTCATCGCGAAATATCTCTTCCGCTTCACTACTTTCTTTTCTGTTCACTTGATATCTACGCGCTCAGCACTCTCCGTTTCTTTTGAAAGCGCTGAAATCGAATCGTGACATGCGAAGAGTTCGTTGCATATTCATCTACCGGAGTTGCTCTCAGTCACCTCTATCTGCACCGCTATCTGACCGCACACGTTAAGTCGGAGTTAGCAATCCTTCCCTCTCACTGGCGTATAAGCTGCTCGGCCATTCCAGAGACGCAGAGAAGTGTGTGGGCCGGTTTCGCCTTGCCGTAGGCCGGCAATTTTCTTTGCGAGTCTCCCGTGCGCTTTCTGTCAGTCTCAGATTCGTTACCCTGCCAGTAGGGTCATGCAATCTTCGAGTAGCACTAGCAGCGATCGCCGCAGCCGAATGTCCTCCCAGCCGGGAGAGGCGATAGTCCGAACCCGCGTTGTTACTTCCAGAACGGAATCATCAGAAGATCCCTTAGTTCGAACTCGTGTTATTACTACCCATGAACAGTCCAGCGAACCCATCGTGAAGACGTCCCGTGTTATTACTACACGTGAAGGGTCGAGTGAGCCCTTGGTCAAGACAACTCGTGTCATAACATGCCGTGAAGATCCCGTCAATGAGCCAATTATCAAGACGACTCGCATCATAACATCCAGCGAAGATGGTGAACCTATCATCCGTACATCCCGCGTTGTGACATCCCGAGAGGAATTGAGCGAGCCTATAAGCCAAACAACCCGTGCCATAACGTCCAGTAAAGAGAGCGAGCCCATTGTTCAGACTCGTGTCATATCGTCTCAAGATAAATCCGGCCAGCCAATGATTCGAACCCGGGTAGTGACAACCCGAGAAGAGTCTGGTGAGCCAGTAGTCCAAACCCGTGTCACTTCGTCAAAAGAGAAGTCTAGTGAGCCAGTTGGGGTTCGAACCCGAGTTATAACATCACGGCAAGAGTCCGGAGAGCCTGTTGTCCAAACTCGTGTCACCTCAACAAAGTCTGAGCCCGTTAGCCGCTCTGGAGAGTCTCGCACTGTGCACACCACCCGTGTGGTCAAGCAAGTAAGCTCCTCTTCGCCCGGTGGGGCAAACAAAACAATAACTGAAACAACCGTCACTTCTTCCAAAGCAGCATCTCCTCAGGTTCGGACTGTCACTCGGACCACCACGAAATTGACAACGTCACCTCAAAAGAAATCAAAGGTAGGCATATTAGTAATGTCTTAAATCTCACTTTAAGAATCTATTTTTGAAATAATAACTTTTTATGTGAAGGAGTTAATTGTCTTTAGTCTGAAAATTGTTACTTGTATAAATTTTTGAAACATAAGTGTTCTAGCAGACAGTATATATAGGGTAACTAAGTGAAAATTTGAGTTGTGTTCAAGTATGGTTGAAATCAAATTATGCGTGTATTTCTATATTCAACTACATCCTTGCAATTGCTGAGGCTTTGATTTCGAACTTTTGCGGTTTATACTCTTTTAGTTTAAAATGCTTTGAAAAAACTGTCGTTTTTTTTTTGTGTTTCTTCTAAAATAACACTTTGTGCATTTATTTACTTATGAAATGTATAAAATTTTCAACACTTATAAATTGTTTATTGTTCTGAATGCAACTCATATACTCGCATTTGCACCGTCCCTCTCCTAATCATAGATTTTCGTTTATGGTATTCTTTACTTTATTTTTATTGAAAAATTCAAACACACAATTAAGTAATATAGCTTCTTTAAATGTTTTATTTCGGAATGCAAAAAAACAACGAATGTCTTTCATTGCAGTAAATCAACTGAACAGTTCGTGAGTTCTTTTTCTTCATTATCATTCGTGGAGAATATTCGGATTAAAGATGTACAATACATTAAGTATTTTGTTTTTCCAACAGCAACAAAGAATAACATTCGTGTTGGTGTCAAAATACCATATAAGAAAGTATCACTGAAAATATCTGAAACTAACTAAAATTTTTATGTATTTGGATTCATTATTTGTTCCTTCAAAAATTCTATCTAGAAAAAAAAAAAATTGGGTGCTAGTTTGATATCCTGTGTCTACGCGCTAAGTTGTTGTTTATGTTCGCCAAGATGGGCGATAACATTACAATATGTTTACCGTGATATTTTTAACATCTGGCAATGTGGCTGCCATGGAGATAACGTATATTAGAAATAATTTTTATTAGTTTTTTACCGTGGTAACCCTATTAATTTCAGATGATTTTAATTCGATTTCTTTTACAATTTAACCATTTTAATTGCATTTGCTATATTGCAAGCTATAAAATTTCAGTCTTCTGTTTTATTTTGTGCTATTTTCGAATACTGATATTTCTAATATCATGCGTGAGGACTAGGATATTTTTTTAAAGAATGAGTTTTTAATTATTGTTATAAAAATTGTCTATTTTCACTTTATTTTACTTTTAAAAAATGTTTTTTTAACGTTCCGTGTTCGATGAAATTCGTTGAAGGAACATTGCACGTTTTCAATGTGTTTCACATTGTTTTTTATTTGCTATTCATTATTAATTTTAGTATAAATTATGTAATTATTTTATTAATATAATATAATATAAAAATACAATTATTATTATATGTGATAATCATATAATATTCGTTATTTGTAATAATTGTTTTGTAAATTATATTTTTTATAATTATTATTACATATGTTATTTATAATTATTATGTTGTTTATTTATTATTATTATGTTGTTTAATTATAATTATTATTCTTTTATTTATTTATAATTATTATTTTGTTTTTTATTTATAATTATGTTAAATGAGTATTCTTTTATGTACACTTCTTATTATATTACAATACGATGTGGTTATTCTCTTAATAATTACTATTACATTATATTATATGATTATTATTGTATAAAATAATTATTGTTAAATCATACTACATGAATATAATAATTATTACTATATAATATTATATGATTATTATATATAATTCCTTTAAGTTATAATATAAGATTATTTATTACATATTACGTAATGTTACTATTAGTTAATATTTTTTTAGGTTACATTGGTAATCATTTTTTATTAATCTTGGTTATTCTCAATCCCTTTCTATTTCTTCATTTGAAATAGCTTTTACTGTATTTCAAAGGTTCTTTAAAATTATTTTCCTGGCGATCTTTTATCACTCGACCGCCATCTTAGACTCTATTTCAATGACATGCGCTGCTTGGCTGGATTCTTTATCGCGCCAAGTAGCGTTTGACCCAGAATATGAAACTAGTTCCAAAAATGGCTCAATGTGTGTGTGTGTGTGTGTATTAGTAATGTGTAATTATTTAGTTTCCAACTGTATAATTCGTAACATTGACATTCACTTCATTATACTATCATTTAGAAACGTCCGTTAAATACATTTGGCTTGTCTCAAATTACGTCAATATTTTTCTAATAAGACCCTATGTATTTCATTACATTTTATTTTTGCTCTAGATATCTCTCCCTCCCTCAATTGAACATTTTATTAAATCTGACCGTAGAAGTGCGAAAGTTTGCTTGGGGCTCTTTATTTGAAATTTATAGATGCTGTGCTTTTTAAGTGAAAATCTTTATTTTCCTGGATTCAATGTAATTGTACTCTTTCTGAATCGAGTTTTAACGAAATGAACCTAAATAAAACTCGTTCACAAATGGTGTTCTGCGATCTACAAGATAAGATGTGGGTGTTCCTTACTTAATATGTCTTCTTTTCATCTTGCAATCCGTGCCCTCCGTCAAGTCCATGTAGTGAGTAGGTTATTCGCAGCAAACGAACAATACGATGATTCATACCTTATTTTCACAGTGATATCTTTGACACAACATTTTTTTTTAAATTTTGTGCCAATAAGTTAAATTGTGATACTCAAGTATTTGCTTCTTTTATTTTTGCCATCACGTGGTAAATTTATTTCACGAATAAAAATAATTAGCAATTGTAAAAATTTTAGTTAAATTATTTGACTAACTTTTTTAAGCCTGATAGTACTCCGTTTCATTTGGTGCAGTAAAATTTCCTATTTTGTCTAGCTAAAGATATTTTTATTTTTCAAATTGCTATGAACCTTTAATAAAAGTCTCTGTATAAATAAAATTTCTTTTGCGCTTTGAATGGTGATTATTAGCCTGTAGTTTGTCAATTTTTTAAAAGAAAAGTTTTGAAATAGGGAATAAAATCTATAAATACTTTTTTATACTTTGATGGTTAACGTACGTGAAATCTAAACCAATAGCTAGAAAAAATCTGACGAAGGATTCATTTCCTTTTTCGTCTGTCAAATGTAACTGAACTTTTTAAAAAAATGGTTTCACTTGATGTCCAGTAGGAAAGAGTTCAGTCGAAAAGCTTTATGATTCACGCTTAAACATTCCAAATATATTAAGTATCTGAAAATGTGTTTTGTAGCATGTAACTGTCATTTAACTATTTTTCTATCCTGCATTCAAAAATTTGATATGTATTCTAGATCATTCTCTTTTTCAGTATTTTTTATTTTTAAGACAAGGTTTTGAACTTTTCGAGGTCTTTCTCTTTTTTTCGGAGGGGGGAGGGGAGCTATTTTACAAAAATAATTTTTTATTTGACTCCTTTTTTTTCGTATTCATTGTGGTGACCCTTGAAAAAACTAAATATTTTCTTTCTTAGTAAAATAATCAATATGGTTTTGTTTGTCGTATCCTTTCATTGAGCATAGCATAACAAAATATTAATGTATATCAGAAAATTTACCAAATATACAAAAGTGTGCCATGTTTGAAACTTAATGAATCAAGTTTTGATTTGAAAGCAAGTGGAGTATTCCAGTCTTAATTTTATTTAAAAAGGCTACATTGGAGAGAATTCTAAAGCGATGGTTCATCCAACCGCCAATGGAGGTTTTCCCTTCTATATTACACCAATTCCGTGTGGTAATAAATTTTGTCCTATAGCCCTGCTACAAATAAGTTTATTCGCTAGCATTTCATTTAAATAGCTTTTTTTTTTCTCTCTGAAAATGCTCTGAGGCTAAGGTAGCCTAGTGGTCAAGGTAATGGACTCGTGGCCGGCGTGTCATGAGTCGAGCCTAGTATCGCTGAAGACCCGCGGTGTTCGGAAGCGATGCATGTTTCGAGAGCTCAAACGTCCTCCCGTCACCAATAGCTCCCGTGTAGCTGAACATGTTCACTCACTCACTCGAACGTCCTCCCGTTGGTGTGGTTGTTAGGAGAGGGGGTGCCAGCTCAGGTGTCATCCTCGTCACTTGACCATGGTTAAAAATGCCAAGGTCAGTCGCCGAAAGCCCTCGAGTATAGCTGAACAGAGCGACGTTAATATTCACTCACTTACTGAAAATGCTCTACCGCAGATAATAGTTTTGAAAAACTTGCACAGTTGCGGTGTAAAATACAAGGTAAACAAAAAAAGTTCTTGCCAAAAGAACATGACATATAAACAGCATAGCCTATTGTTAGTCCTCGAAGTAATCACCATTGGCATCCAGCAACTTCTGCCAACGTGCCTCCAGTTGTTCAATCCCCTTGCGGTAAAATTCGAGGGTGTGGGACACAAAGAAATCCGTGAGAGCTTGGCGCTCGTCTGCTTCATTGGTGAAATATTTACCACGAAGATAATTGTCCAGGGAATGGAAGAGGAGGTAATCTGATGGTGCAAGGTCTGGTGAGTAAAGAGGATGGCACAAAGTCTCCCAACCAAGTCGCTGTATCGTATTCCAGGCCACTCGCACGACATGCGGCCTCTCGTTATCATGCGATAACAGTACACCCTTTCGATTAACTAGTGGTGGCTCCTTCTGATGCAATGCCTGTTGTACACGTTCCAATTGCTGCGAATACAGGTCCGCAGTGACCATTTGGCCCGTTGGTAGCAGCTTATAGTGAACCACTTTAAGACAAGTCCACCAGACACAAAGCATAAGCTTGCGTGGGTGCATAGGTGGTCTTGCGCTGGGCGGGACAGTATCGTGGAGTGACAACTAATGTTTGGAACGCTTGGGTGTGTCATACAGGACCCACTTCTCGTCACTGGTCAGCACCCGATTGAATATGGATGCGCTACGGTGGTGAGATAGCAACGATAAGCAGGATGCCCCCCTTTGTTGCTTATGGACTTCCCACAGCGTGTGAGGAACCCACTTGTTCAGCCTGTACGTCTTACCTCAGCGGTGCAGATGAAGTCTAACCGTTTCACTGGAAGTGTTGAATTGTCTTACAAGTTCACCACACGTTTGACTACTGTCCCCCTCAATGGCCGCCTGCAGGGTTTCGTCATCTAGACCTATGGTCGTCCTGTTCGAACTTTATCATAGAAGGGCATATCTCCCGACCTGAATTTTTGAAACCAATGTCTTGCCGTACGTTCATTGACAGCACTATCCACAAACGCTTGACATATTCAGCGACTTGATGCAGCGGCTGATAAGCCCACTTTGACGTCGTAAACTACCCCGAACGAGCTCCTTCGAACCGTCCGTTTCGCTTCGCTACTGTACGAGTTCCGTTTGATGAATGTGAGCAGTGGACCTGCGTTTATAACAACTGATATACCTACTCTCGACTGACGGTTTCTCAATCACGTCATACACGAATTTTCATACTTATTCTCACTTCTTTCAATGGAAACGCGCAAACGGCAAGAGCCTTTTTGTTTACCTTGTTCTATATTATACACTCATGAACAAAAAAATTAGTTCACCAAGAAATAATTGCGGGATCGTAACGAAACTTGGCATGAAGGTACATGTAGGGGGATATGCAAATGATTAGAAATGCAGTGGGAATGCGCATTTCGTATAGCCGGTAGAGGCCACTTAACGTTGTTCTCCGTGATGTATAAAACAGGTAACCAAACCTTGTTTGAGTGTGATGAATCGTTTACAAAGGAATAGCTGAGGTAGACATGCCATTACGCCGTTTTCGAAGGCAATATGAGCAGCTGTCGCAATTTGATAGAGGGAGAATCATCGCGCATGATGGAAGCTGGGTGGTCAGCTAGGCACGTAGCTCGTCAATTAAGCTGCTCTGATTGTGTTGTGAGGAGGTGTTGGGACCAGTGGATCCGAGAGATATCATTTACACGAAGACCAGGCTCAGGATGCCCTCGACAGATCAGTCGTCGAGTAGACCGCCACATCGTAAGAAATGCACGCGTACAGCCAACTGCTTCATCGGCCGCCATCCAGGCACATGTAGCACGTTCACTAGGGGTCCCTGTATCTTCTCAAACCATGTGCAGACACCTGGCTGAAGGACATTTGGGATCGCGGCGCCCATTACGTGTGCTGCTCTTGGCGCTCACCCTTCGACGCCTCCGTTTGGAGTGGTGGCGCGCACGAGGAAACTGGATTGCAGCGGAATGGAACCTGGTCATCTTTAGCGACGAATTCAGATTCAATCTCAGCAATGATGACAATCGCGTTCGTGTGTGGACACCTTGTGGTGAACGCCTCAAACCTGCCTTTTCTTTTTAGCGACACGCCGCTCCTACAGCTGGTGTGATGGTATGGGGTGCCATTGCCTACAATACACGGTCACCCCTAGTATTGATCCGTGGCACCATGACAGCCCAGCGGTATGTCCATGACATCCTGCAACCACATGTGTGGCCACTCATGCAACGGATTCCAGGAGCCATTTTTCAACAAGACGATGCTCGGCCTCACACTGCAAAGGTATCACAAGACTTGTCTCCGCACTGTTTCAACCCTTCCTTGGCCTGCCTGATTCCCAGGTGGGGGCTCAACAGGGTATTAAATCCTCCGTTCTTTTGCCTTTTTCTCTGAAATAAATGTTCCTTTTTCTTTGATTTTCTAATAATTTACTTTTATCAAAGTAGTCATTACGTATGCAAAATTTCGTTTGATTTTGACGACTTCTTCTTGGTGCACTAATTTTTTTGACCGTGAGTGTAATTCCTACTACTTGGCTTTATTTTACATGAAATTGTCATTTTGTGTTGATTGTGCACAGATTTTTTTTTCGGATAAAAAAAAAGTCACACTGTGTGTGTCTTTAAAAAAAAATTCTTAAAGCTTTGTTGTCAATTTTTTTTCCAAAGGTAATGAAACTTGAGGTGGAAACTGTGTGGTAACAATTTGGGAAATACCTCGTGATGAAAAACGTGGCATCGTTGGATGTGAAGTATCTCGAGTTTGATGAATATTTTTTCAGTCTCTTGAAATGTTATGAATATTTTTAAAATCCACAAAAAAACTTTTGTAATGTAATTAATTGCTGCTTGAGTTTCAGATAAGCAAAATTGTTTCGGTTGTGTATTTGACCAAATTATATTTTAAGGTACCATGTATGAAATTTCGAATAAATCGAACGAAAGAGTGGCATTGTGGAATATTCAATTGCGTTTAGTTAATATAGGAATTGTGGAAAGAATTTGACAGGGGTTTAAATCCTAATATCTACGAATTTGACTGAAAGTGATTCTTTCTATGGACGAAGATTTGAGTTGAAAATAACTTGGACGGAAATTATCTCTTTTTCTTCGTGACAGAACTCCTACCAAGTATTGTTTTCGAATGACATTACATATTCTGAAGGTTGACGCTGGATATTTTGGAGCTCGAGCAGAAATAGGATCGAAACATCGTAGTTTAAAGAGACATCGTAGTCTGTGTGTGTACAGTTCGATTCAAACAACTGAATTCAATCCAAATTTTTACCTATTTAGAAGACAAGAATGGGATCGTTATCTAATACTTCCTTTTTAATAAAACCTCTTTACATTGTTTTATTTCCTTTTCAGTACGTTTATCCTTATCGGTTCAGTTCTATAAATGTCTGTCAGCATTTAGCACATCCTGTTGTTCTAGGAGATTTCATTGTTCATTTGTTTTCTTTTGGTTTATTTACATGCGAGTTCGGACGTGTATGAAAATATATTTGTGCGTTCCCCCCCCCCCCAATAAATACTATTATAGCATTAACTTTAAAAAAAATTGAATTGTTTCTTTTATTTATTTATTATTTCTCTTTAAGAATTTTATTTTTGATTTTAAATGTTAATTTATCCCCAATATGTTTTACTCAATTTTATCATTCTTATTTGATTGGAAAAAAGTGTAACGGCATAACGGGAAATGAATTCGATTAAAATCTCAAATAACTTTGCTACTATTGATTTCGACCTAACATTTTACAAACAATTGCAAAGTACTTTATTGACGCGGTTGCTAAATGGTCGCAGCTGGTGTTGTGGGTTCGAGTCCTGATGCCACTGAAGATGAGCCGTGTAGATGTACGATAAATCTGTCATAGCTCAACCTTTGGTGGTATGGGAGAGTTCGGTGCAAACTCAGATGTCGTGTTCGTCACTTGACCAAGGCTCTTCACCAGTAGTCCTCATCCAGCTTCAAAGTGCGAATTGTATGGATTTTCTGTATGTTCAGTAAAAATGAACACTCCTGTTAGAAATCTTTTTTCCCTCGTAGAATGCAATTTGTGTATCTCTAGATATATTTTGCCTCTGTATATCTGCTTTTTTTGTCTGAAAATTTTAATATGCTCAATGAAAAAGAAAAGTTTTTTTTTTAACATCAATGTGTTATTTATTCACTTGCTTCATAAAGAAGGAATCTTGCTATTATGGTAGGTAAATATATATATAATAGTTATATGTTTATATTCATAATCGCAGAAAGTGTCTGTACATGGATGTGAAAACTAGTTGTATAAATTAATCTCTCCACAAGACGTAATCCTTACGAAATCTAACAGCGTTGTTAAACATAGGTTTTGAAAGCTGTTATACAAAAAAGGACAAATATTTGTTTCCGTCCAAAAACGCAACGTTTTCCTTGAATTTTAGAAGGAAAATTCTTCTTGTTGTATTGCTGAGTTTTGAAAACGTTCGTCACAAATAAATTTAAAACTATCTACTAACATAAATTCCATGCACACTGTCAGGGTCACGCGGTAAATTTATTATATTACTCATCGGTGACGTAATGATGTAATGGTTTAAACGAGCTGCTTGTGTATCTTGTCTTTGGCAAGGAGCTAAAAGAATGTAGTAGATAGATTTCTCTCGAATAAAATGGTGAATTGATGTTGCTCTGATGAGTTTAGTTTTTCTTTAGTATGAATTGGGTTCACGGCTGACATTTGTGCGGGGAAACCCCAATGGATTTCGAATCGTTTCGAAGATTAAGGATTTAAAACTGTTTTGAAGATTGAGGATTTCGAATTGTTTCAAGATTAAGAATTGCGAACTGTTGTGAAGCTTGGCGACATCGAAACTGTTTTGAAGATTGTGAATTCCAATTATATCCAACGTTTGATAAAATGGCGTTTTTAGGAAGAGCTTTGAAGGTAGATTTGAAGTGTTTGGCGGAAGAATTAGGAGAAACTGTAACGGGAAGAAATGAAAGTTTCTGCTTTAAAAAATATGATATTAGCAAGTGAAGAGTATGAAGAGGCGTTCGCGAAAGAATTACTGCCCAGAATAGTGAGTGAAAGAGAAGCAATAAAGCGTCAAGAAAGAGAAGATGAAATAAAGCGTCAAGAGAGAGAAGATGAAATAAAGCGTCAAGAAAGAGAAGATGAAATTAAGCGTCAAGAAAGAGAATATGAATTAGAAAAGTTGAGGATAGAAGCTTCGATAAGGAATAATGGTTTTAGGAGAGAGATGGACTCTCAGAATGAAAGAATACAAGAACACGTTCCAGTTGGATTGCAAAAATTAATGCGTACTTTTGACCCTAAATAAGGTGATATAAGTTTTTACTTAATACTGTTTGAAAGACAAGCACGAAGAATTCATATTAAAGAAGACTGGGTTACGAATCTTGTTGGACTATTGCCGTTAGAAATGGCGAATTTGATTGCCAGGGAACCTGAGGAAAAGGCAAATGACTATGAGCATATAAAAAGTATGTTATTAAAAAGATTTAAATTGAGCCCAGAAGCATTTAAAATAAAATTTAAGAGGCATTGTAAATCGACCGAGTACACTTGGCGAGATTTTGGATTTGAGTTGGCGAACTATTTTAATGAGTGGATTTCGGGACTAAATATCTACGATTTTGACAGTCTGAAACAACTTGTCATTGTAGAACAGATGAAGGAACAAGTATCCAGGGATATACAACAACATTTTATTGATGATTGGGGTAGAATTGTTACAGTTGACGATCTTGCTGAGAAGTTAGATGATTATGAAAACGCAAGGCAATATAATCAGGCCACTAAAGCTACTTCGTCTCAACCGTATAGAAATTCCTATCGGGAAAAGCCTGGCACGTTCAATAGAAGATGTCATACATTGAGTGAAGGATATAGACAAGAATCTAACAACCGCAGTGGATACGATAAGCGAAATTCTTTCCAAAAACCAGTTACATGTTTCAATTGTGGACGAGTAGGACATTTTGCGAGATTTTGCAGGGATAAGAAAGATGGGAGAGAAAAGACCGAGGGTAAAGTTGCTGAGGTAAATGTATCTGAAGTGCAAGTGGCAGAAGTCAAAGTAGTTGAGGATGAAAGCAAAGTAGTCACAGCGAGATTCAATGGCGAAGTTTTAATGGAAAATAAGAAATGCAGCGCAGTTCATTTAAAAATGTCTGATCTTAAAATAGTAAAAATTTCTTATGGTGGAGTAGAATATGAAGCTGTAGTAGATTCAGGTGCACAAATCAGCGTGTTTAAAAGCAGTGTAGTAGGGAAGGAAGTCGATTACAACGGATATATAATGTTGCAACCTGCATTTGGTGATTGTTTAAAGGCTGAACTAAAAGAAGTGGATATTGGTTTGGTAACGAACGGGTATATTACGCCGGTAATTAAAACGGTGGTGGCAACTGTGGACAGACTGAACGCTGATATATTATTAGATACTGAAACTTATGAAGCATTATTAGAACAAGAGAGAATATACAATCCCAGATTTACAGCCGCTGTAAACTTAAGATCAGATTCCCCTAAAAAATTGTTAGATGAAAGTGTAAATACTGAGGAGGAAGAACAGGAGACAACAATAACAGAATATGATGAGGAGAATGAAAATAACACCGAGAAATTCAAGAAACAGCAAAAGAGTTGCGATACTCTTCAAGAAGCATGGAATTTTGCTAAGCGAAAAAAAGGAGGATATGTTATAGAAAACGATATCCTGGTACCATGAAGAGCTGTTGTGCGGAAATAGGATAAAACAGTTAGTGATTCCCGATATTAGGAAGATACTAGAAATTGAACATGAATCAGTGTTCGGAGCACATCTAGGAGCTCATAAAACAACTCAGAGAATCAAGTTTTCCTTTTATTGGCCAGGAATGGTGAAGGAGATTAAAGCATATTGTAGTTCTTGTCATGGTTGTCAGTGCAGAAAAGTAATTCGTTCGGTTGACAAAATTCCAATAACACCTGTGTCTCGTCCTGAATTGCCATTCCAAGTGGTAAACGTTGATCTAATTGGTCCTGTAGATCCAGTATCGTCACAGGGACATAGATATATACTTTGTTTGATGGATCAATATTCTAGATGGCCGGAAGCAGTCCCGCTCAAGTCACTAACGGCTAAGAGTACATGTGAAGCACTGCTCGAAATATTCAGTAGAACAGGCATTCCAGAAGTGATCGTAATGGTCAATGCGACAAATTTTACTGCAAGTTTAACGCAAGAGTTTTTGAAGATTTTAGGAGCTTGCCCACGTTTTTCGACACCATACCATCCAGAAGGAAACGGGTTAGTTGAGAGATGGAACCAGACTCTCAAGAACATGTTGCATCACATTATTAGAGAGGAAGGAAGAAGTTGGCATAGGCATATACCGTTTTTACTATGGGCTTATCGGGAAGTTCCCAATGCAACTACCGGTGTACCACCTTTTCTGCTAATGTATGGAAGGGAGCCGAAAGGTCCTTTGTCTATATTGAAGTCAATTTGGACTGGAAACACGTTATTACCTCTGAATATGAAGGGATCAGTAGAGAGTTATTTGAAAAAATTAAAAGAAAAGTTAGAAGTATCAATCCGCGAGGCAAAGTTAACAAGTGATGTGCAACAAGGTAACTACGCTAAGTCTTATAACAGGCAAAAGAAACATCGAGAATTTGCACCAGGAGATCAAGTGCTTGTTTTGATACCTGATTCAACGAATAAACTATATTCTAGATGGACAGGTCCAGTTAAAGTTGTTAAAAGAGTAAAAGCAAATTCATATTATTTGCGGATGCCTGAAGGTAACTTAAGATTACTGCATGTTAACAAGATTAGAGAATACAAAGCGAGAGTTCAAACGGTTGGAGTTGTTTATGATATCGATGATGAATTTGGTGAGATATATGAAACGCCAACTATTATGACTGAAGACGATCTTTTTCTTATAACTATTTTATTTACCTTATGTACAGGAGCAATATCAAAAACGAAACATGGATGAAATTCTACAAAAACAAAACCTCTCTGTTGCCAGTACCGCTAGCTGAATAACAAGTTACATAATTTGAAAAGACAACAGGAAGTGTGAAATATAAAATGAGTGGCAACATTCTCCCACCTTTTGTATTGCAGACAAACACTTTAGAGCAATACAAAACATAAACAAATTATTACACACTTACCTTACACACTCAAAACCTTATATATGACATTACAAAGTAAAATTATTAACAGTTCACAAATTCAGTCTTTTAACAGGAATTAATGGACGGCCCCATCGAGATTTCTTTCCTTCCTTGAGAACATCAGTTGCAGTAGGGCCTGGGTTCTGAGCAGCTATATCAGTTCCATGGTGGTCCTCGATGAGATGGTCACTAGCGCTGAGCTCCAAAGGATAAATTCGTTGAAGCGGTCGTATGATCTCACCACTGGCTAGTCGTAATTTAGCCACACGCTCCACGCCGTCCTTGCCTGGAAACAATTCGATCACTTGCGCCAAAGGCCAATTCATTCGGTTTGGGTTCTTTGATTCAACTATGACGATTTCACCCGGAGAAATTATCTTTCTTCTTGAAGCTACTTTGGGACTTCTTACTAACTCTCCAAGGTATTCTTTGTAGAAACGTTTGCGTAAATTTGATCGTAAAGTGTGAAGATAACGCACTCGTTTCAACATATGCTGAGAATCAATCAGATCCAAATCAAATGTTTCTCTTTCTTTAATATCTTGGATGAAATGAGCAGGCGTGAGAGGTTTCAGCTCCTTCGGATCGTCTGACAAATATGTCAATGGTCGCCCATTTATTGTAGCCTCACAATCGGAGAGTAAAGTCAACATCTCTTCATATGTTACGCATGCTTTGCCCAAACACTTTCGGAGGAGTTCTTTGATGCTGCGAACCATCCTTTCCCAAAATCCTCCGTACCATGGGGCGGAAGGAGGGCTAAACAACCATTTTATTTTCATTAAAGAACATTCGGCTTGAATGAAATCCCAGTCCAAAGATTTCAAAGCATTAGCTGCCCCTACGAAGTTTGTACCATTATCAGTGTATAGCGTAGAACCTCTTCCTCTTCTTGCCCAGAATCTCCTCAAAGCTTGCATAAACGATTCAGTGGAGAGAGATGAAACTAGTTCTAGATGAACTGCTCGATATACTGCGCATGTGAATAGCACTATCCACGCTTTGCTACCACCACGTAAGGAAAGAGGACCGGCCAGATCTGCGCCGGTTATTTGAAAGGCTGCAACTCTGTGTATTCTGTCGGGAGGTAAAGGAGCTGGATCTGGGTTAACTTTGCCAGCTGTCAACCTTTTGCATTTTATACATTGTCGTAAAATTGCTCTTACAACTCTCCGACCTTTGGGAATCCAGAATTTTTCTCTTAATTGTGCTAAGGTCGTTAACACTCCAGCGTGCATTAAGGATCTATGAGTATGCAAAACCAGTCTTTCTAGAAGAGGATGGTCTGGTAAAACTGTAGGATGCGTAAAGTCCTCTGGGTCTTGACTGAGAATCAGTCTCGTTTGAACTTTCAGGATGCCCTTTTCCTCGTAAAACTGTATCGTATCCTTATACTTCTCACGTATTTCAGAGGGCCATTCTGATTGCATGATTTTTATTAGAGTCTCCTCTGCCTTTTGAATCTCTTCACATGAAAGTGAATTAACTAATTTAGGAGAGTTTCTCTTAATATTGTTGCAGAATCTGAGAACATAAGCAGTCATTCGGAGAATCTTCCTATAGCTAGAAAAGTACAGGAATCTATCTCCAAATCTAACTTCGTTTTCTGTGGCTACATTTGTCACAACTGTCTTACGCCGCTCTAGAAATGCTTCATCCGGAGTCTCCGATACCTCAGAACATGGCCAAGATTCTTCATCGTTATACAGCCAGCCGGGACCCTCCCACCATTTGCTTTGCAGGAGGTCTGACCAATCACAGCATCGGGTAGCTAGATCAGCAGGGTTGACTTCTCCAGGTACATGTCTCCAGTCATCTATATTGGTCAAATCCCTGATTTCCTTCACTCGATTTCCAACGAATGTGTTCCATGGCTCCTTTTTCTTAATCCAGCTTAAAACCACCATTGAATCGCACCAAAAATAGGTTTTAGAAGTAGTTCGTAGGATAGAATCCACAGTTTCTGCTAATCGAGCGCCTAGAGTTGCTCCCAACAATTCAAGTCTTGGGATTGTGGATTTTTTCATTGGAGCAAGTCGAGCTTTAGCTGCCATGAGTTTGACAGTCACCTGTCCTTTGAATTCACATCGTAGAAAGGCACATGCAGCGTAAGCGTAGGCAGAAGCATCCGTGAAGATGTGCACCGTGAAATCATCGTAATTTTCAGCAAACATTCGTCGAGATATTGCACATTTAGACATGAAATGCATGGTTCTCTCCCAAAGTCTATATTTATGTTCAAGTTCTACAGGCAACACCTCATCCCAGCCTATTTTTCCTCTCCAAGCTTCTTGCATAAGCAATTTTGGTAACAATAAAGCTGGAGCCGTAAAGCCAATCGGATCGTATACACTGTTGATCACAGATAGCAGTACCCTTTTTGTAACTGGCTTTCCTTGGGTGCAATCTATATTTGACGGTAACTTGCAAGAGAGTTCGTCGCTGATTACATCCCAACTCAGGCCAAGTACCATTTGTTTATCTTGATCTTCCTTAGAGTCATTAGAAGCCCAACAGCGCAATTCAAATGCGCCTTCTTTCATTATTTCTATGGATTGCGATTTCAGTTGTTCCAGTTCTGTAACGTCATTAACACTCGTAACTAAATTGTCCACGTAAAATCCTTCTTTTAAATGACCAATTGTCTTCCTGAGGCTCCCTGTTTGGAATTTTTCTTGTTCTAGATGGTAACTTATAGTGGCATTCAGCAGAAAAGGGCTGGAGGAAACGCTGAAGACTACTCGACAATGACGATAAATTCTTATTTTCGAGCATTCAGTGTTCTCCACCATAAAAATCTTAAGACATCTCTATCTTCAGTTCTCAAACGTATCTGTAGAAATGCCTGTTTCACATCTGCAATTACACCTATGGCACCAGAACGGAATCTTAATAGTAAAGGCAGTATTTTATGTATAAGACTTGGGCCCACACTTAAGCATTCATTCAAAGAGGCATATCCCGGTTTCTTGAACGAAGCGTCGAAAACTGGGCGAACCTTCGTGGTATTGCTTGAGGGCTTAATGACAGGTCTGTGAGGTAGGTAATGGACTTCCTTGGCAGGCTGATCTAATGCGACAGCTTCTATAATACCTTCTGACTCCCACTGTTTAAATACATTATCGTAGGCTTCAAGGTAATTTTCGTTTATCAAACGCTTAGTTGCTGTACGAAGTCTGGATTCTGCTGCGTCGTATTTATCACATAGAGCAGGATGTCCAGCTAGCCATGGTAAAGCCACTTCATATCTTTGATCTTCACAGAGCCTAATTGTTTCCTTAAAATGGGTCAAAGTTTCTTCTTCAAGAAGGCTTTCATTTTCCTTCTCTATGGGATCTGTAATGCCCAAAACTTCCAAGTCCCACATTTTAGGCACGTCCATATTTTGTAAGCTTAATGTGACTAGGTTAACAACTTCCTTTTTCTTTCCCAGTCCTAAAATTGTCCAACCCAGCAAGGTCTCAACTGCAGATACTCCTGAAGATAATACCTCTATTCTGCCAGTCAAAATGCTTCCAAGTATATCAGCTCCCAGAAGAACTCGTATAGGTGGTGAATCTCTTCCAACATCTGTAAGTTTTATTCCTCGGGAAGAAAGCTCAGAAAGCAATTTCCTGTCATGTATTCTAGGCAGGGTTGAGCATATCTTTTGTTGCTCGAGAAGAGACAATGGAGTTGAATATTTGCGATTTAAGCTTTCTACGTTTACCATGTATCTCTTATGCTCAGAAGCAGGGGAAATTCCTCCGCCAAACAGTCCTTGAGAAAATATCTCTCTTCCAGATGGAGAAAGGAATAGTTCTGCAGCTAAATTCTTTTCTATATAGGACCGCTGAGATCCATCATCCAACAATGCTCGAGCACACACTTCCTTGTCTCTATTTCGTAGTCTGATCATAATAGTTTTGAGATATATTTCATGTTCAGAGGGAAGATTTGTTAGCAATGTTTCTGTAGATCTCTGCTCATTATCGGCTGTTCTGTCCTTAGGGCCGAAAAATTACTTTCCTTTCCCTTGCGTAAATCTGGGCAAAGTAATGGATAATGTCTCCGTTTGCAAATTAAGCATCTCACACTACTATGACACCTTTTTGCTAAATGTCCAACCTTAAGGCAAACGAGACAGCATCTTTTCCTTATAACTTGCGCTTTCCTGTCCTCATAGCTCATATCAAATAACTTTGACAGTCTTGACTTAAATGAGGGCGGTCACAGAAAATACAATTAAGTTTTGCACCAGTTGTACTTGAAATTAACGTAGCCGCAGTGGGTTCATCTTTATGGACCGATTTCTGACAATCTTTTCGTATAGCACCACCTCCCCTATCTTACCGAATCCTTCACGAGCTAAACGTATCATTTCTTCTGATTCGACTTCATGGCGTAAAAAGCACATAAGTTTTCCCAGGGATCTCTGACTTGTAGCATCATCAGTACTTTCTGAAATTCTACTCCTTTCCCACGCTCGCAGAACATTTTCTGGCAACATGACTCCACCAATGGCTCTAGAAAGTCGGCAAATTTTTCTTTTGTGCGGCCTAAGCTTTCCAATGCTCTTAATTTTGTTTCTAGCATATCGTAGAGGGTGGCTAAATCAGGGGCATTCTTTCCAGTCGTAGCATTTTTCAGAACCAGTGAAAGGAGATCGCGGACATATATTTGCACTAAGAGATCTTCTCGGCCAAATCTTAATTTCAACTGTTCGACGGCCTTTGGATAATTTTCAGTTGTTATGGGAAACTGGAAATTAATCTAGCAGCTGTCGAATCAGGCACCATAGACTGGTATAAATATTGGAATTTGTCTATAGCAGTCAGTTCCTCTGAGTCATGAATTTTTGAAATATACTCCAAAATGTCAAATATTCCTTAGGATCACCAGAAAACATCTTTAATTCAAATTTAGGTAATTTTAATTTTACCACATCAAGCTCTGGAGGACTTTCCAAAAAAGATCCGAAATCTTTATTTAATAGCGTTTCTATCTTGGATTTAAGCTCAAGAAAATTATCTCTATAATCCTCGGCCGCCTGAAAATCACTTTCGTATTCGGCAGCAGTTTCATTGTTTTCTAGAAGTAACGACGAAATTTTATTCTGAATTCATCTAAACGTAAGAATTTATCTTGTAACTGAGACTTGACTGCGCGCAACTTATCGCCATCCTTGGCGTCTTCTTTCTTCGCCAAACATTCCTTCAACTTGTTCGCCGTAGTCGTACATGAAGTTCTTAACGACTTTCGTTTTGTTTTCAAAGCATCCATATTCACATGAAACTTAAAATAGTTTCTTAAAATAATTCGTAATAAATTCTTAATGTCTGTTTATAAAGAAGAACGTAAAGTGAATATATTTTCTGAAACTTAAATCACTTTCGTAAACTTCATATCGTAACTCATAAACAGTAATTTAAATTATTCGTACCTGTACATTTTATAGTTCAGAAATCTTCGAAAGCAGAATTCTGTCCTGTCGCGGACGCCACTTTATTATGACTGAAGACGATCTTTTTCTTATAACTATTTTATTTACCTTATGTACAGGAGCAATATCAAAAACGAAACATGGATGAAATTCTACAAAAACAAAACTCTCTGTTGCCAGTACCGCTAGCTGAATAACAAGTTACATAATTAGAAAAGACAACAGGAAGTGTGAAATATAAAATGAGTGGCAAC